>PVJA010015479.1:28684-45475 GCA_004027025.1 Myocastor coypus | reverse complement strand
GAGGAGGAGGAGGAGGAGGAGGAGGAGGAGTGGGCGCCTTACGGCACCGTCGCCTGCAGTGATGAACAGACACGGACACGTCAATATTGTTCGGGCCCTATTTGCACATTGGGTGTCACTTTTGGCACTGTATATTCTGTAGGCTTGACAAATGTGTCACGACACAAATCCACGTGATGGCATCACGCAGCGCAGTTTTCCTGAGCTCAGTGTCCCCTGTGCTCCACCTACTCCCCCCTCCCTGCCAGCCCTTGGCAACAGTTGATGTCTTTATTGTCTCCACAGTTTTGCTTTTTCCCGAGGGTCAGATAGTCAGTATCCTGCAGTATTTAACTTCGCATTGACTTCTTTCTGGTAACATGTTTATGTTTCAGCCATGTCTTCTCCATGGCTTGATAATTCATTTACTTTTAATTTTATTATTTATTTATTTGATATAGAGGCTCACTGTGCGGTTCAGCCTCACAGTGATCATCTTGTCTCAGCCTCCCCAGCACTAGGATCACAGGCGTGTAGCACCAGGGATTGAACTCAGATCCTTGTGCTTGCCAGGCAGGCTCTTAGAATGCCAAGCTATTTCCTCACCTAATAGCTCACTTACTTTTATGCCTAAATAATACTCTGTGGCCTGGATGGGCAAGTGTATTTATTCATTTACCTACTGAATGCTTCTTTTTAAATATTCAGGGAGCAACGAAATAGCTCAGTGGACTGAAGCACTTGCTTAGGCAAGCTCAGGGACCTTGTGTGCAGTTCTGGCCCCAGCACTGCATGCCACACCAGTCCTGCCCCTGTGAGCACTGAGCCCCCCAGAGTCCAGGTGTGGGGGTGCACACCTGCAGTCCCAGCACTGGGGAGGCTGAAAGCAGGAAGATCACCATGAGTGTTATCTGCGTACTGAGAGCCTGCAATGACCAAATGCATTTTTTAAAAAATCACAATTCTTTGTGACATCCCATACAGCCGTAACGGTAATGCTTTAGAGTCTGCCGAAAGCTTTGGTGAGCCCCCGGTTCAAGACACTCCACTTATCTTTCACTGATTTGGCTTCCTTGTAAAATGAAGCAATTAAATTAAGGGTCATTCATTTCTAAGAACACATGTCCATGGAGCTGAATTGGAGGGTATTTAAGGGCTAAGCAAGGATATTCAACGGTCAGCAACCTACAGCAAGGATATTCAACGGTCAGGAATGTGGTACTCTGCGGGACAGAAATGAAGAGTTGCAAACAGGAATCTGAAACACTGCTGCTTAGAGCTTTCTTAGCCTGCAGCTCTTGCCCAATTTGGCATAGCTTGACCAGCCTCCTGGGAGACGGGTTTGAAGTAAATACAAATCATAACAGTTGTGCGCCAGAAGCATTCTCCTAGAGGAGGCACCTGTGCTGAGGACAAAGGACGGGTGTTATAAAATGCAGCAGTTTCTCTCGGGCCAAATCCATGTGCTGTGGGCCCCTGGTACATCTTCCTGCTTTGGTTCTCTTCATTCTAGTTTACCCTTCACAGAGTTACCAGGGTGATGTCTCTGGACCTAATGTGATCTAACATTATCACTGCTGAAAATTCTTTATAGATTGCTTCTGCCTCCAGAGAAAGCCTGAACTTGTTCCTATTGTTTGCCAAGCTTCCAATCCCCTGCAGCCTTTTCTCTGCCAGCCTCCATCCCCCGTGCTCAGCATTGATCTAATGGACAGAATGAGCCAGCTGGGCTCCTAAGGAGCTCAGCTCAGTCTCCATCCTGGCAGGGCCAGCTCTCTGCTGCCTGGTCTCCTCTCGCCCAACTGCCTGGTCTTCCTGTGCAGCTAACACAGCCCCTCTCCTCCACAGCTACACTGTATCCCTTGCAATCATTTCATCTCAGCCTCTGGATTTGCAGTTCCCTGGTTGATGTGTTTGTTTCTGTGCAGTTTTGTCTCCCTACTCCTGTGCTCTCAATATCAGCGTCAGGTCAACAGTGGGCAGTCAACAGCGCTGCTATCTGCAGAAGTAAACAAACATACTGCAGGTACAGAAGGAACCTTATTTTCTTACCTACTTGAAGATGGACATCTTAACAATTAACAACTAGGTTGGTACACTAAGGGAATCTCACAAGAAAACACCTGTGAATGCCAAGAATTCAGCCTCACAACCAAATATATGTATGAGGATTTTGTTTTTGGAGGTTGGGTTTTTTTGTCCTAAGTGCCGGGGGCACTGACTTATGGAAGCGGAGCTGCTTGACTGCATTAGTAGGGATCACGCATCACCTGATGAAATTCCAAAGGAGCCAATAACTGCTATACTGCAAGTGTTAGCGGAAGGCCTTCGCATGGGGAGGATTTATGGAAATCTTAAAGGATGGTGGGAGAGCTGCACGTAGAGTGTGAGTGATCTTCGGGTAACACCATCAGAAGGATTTTGGCATGTCTATCAATCACCCTGACATCAAATCTAACGGTCTCCACCCTCTTCTTGCCACCTTCATGTCTGCTGTGTAGATGAAATATGTGACGAAAAAGGTCGTAAGATGTTTCCACGGCTCTGAAAAGAGGACCATGTCGCTTGCCCAAAGAAGCAAACTATCCTGATTGCAATTTCCTCTGGCACCCTGGGCTGAGCTGAGCTGGGCTGGCTGAGTTCCTACGGCACTGGGTGCCCGTCCTATCGGCCACATGTCCAGTTTGTAAGGTTGTCTTCAGGGTGAGCTTGTGCTCATTGCTTTTCCCTTGCAGTGGACAGTAAGCACCTAAGGGCAGCAGCGACATTCCTGGTCCCTAGCACAGGGCCGGCCACAACGACTGCATGTCCTGCTGAGGAAAGCAATGCATACAAGAATCTTCTCAGGAAGTTAGTCTGCATTACTGTGTTATGAACTTGGCCAGAGGGGCGGCAGACAGTTGTCCCTGGTGAGCCCCAGGCACAGTGCACCCACGTGAAGTTGTTCCAGTCTGATCATTTATTCCAAGTCAACGATCTTGTTTTTTTTTATAACAAGTTACAAAATGTAACTAATAGTTTGGGGACTTCTTTCTCCAATAGCCCTATTTCCAAGCACTACTTGCCAAGACTGACTTTGGTAGTTTGTCTTATGAAAACAATAGGTTTTGAAAACTATTTTCCAGTACAAATATATAGGGCCATTCAGGATATGCTTTCTAAAATCCACACACCTCTTTCTTAATCCTTTGACCATGCACAAACAGGCTCGTAGCTAATGGGTCTGGCCCATGTGGGAACCGGGTGCATCACCATGGCGACTCCACAAGGCGGTGATGAGCACCGAACAACTACCTACCTCTTCTTCCCAGCACACCTTTCACCCAGCGCACCAAGATGCTCTACCTCACCTCCCAGGATGATCTCCAATGAGCCCTCACAACGTCACTACCTCACCTGCCAAGGGCCCTCCCCTTTAGAAACCTATAAATATAGCTGCCCTCACTGTTTGTGCCCTGAGGGTCTCCCGTGGCCGCAATAAAAGCCCTTTGATCTTTTCTGGTGCTTTGCTGCGCCACCACCATCACTGCCACCATTGCTGTAGGGTAAATTTACCACTTGGTGCCGTGACTTGGATCGGTGAGTCGTGTAGCTCCCGGGGCACCCTTGCCCCGGCTTTGAGCTCCCCCACCGAGCCGCCCTCTGCTTCTGCTTCTGCTTCTGCCTCTGCTGCCTGCCGTTGCTAGCTCGCATCCACCACCGGCCAATTTTAATTCACACAGGTGAGCCCCAGATCTCATCTCGGGGAATCCCAGCTCGTTTCTTCATCTTGTCTCGAAAATCGTGAGCTCATGTCGGGATCCCCGCGCTCCTTCCTCGGCCATCTGCCCTCGGCTCCCCAATTTTTCTAGTGACGACTGATAAAAGTGAGTGTTAGCCCTCTCTCTTTCTCATACTAACTCCGGCCTAAAAGGTGCCAACTTTTTAGTGGGAAGTGACGTCGGGCTTTGCCCTAATCTCTGGCTCACCTTTTAATTCGGTCACTATGGGAAATATTCCTTCCCACCCACCAAAACACACTCTGCTGGGCTGTCTCTTAAAAAAACCTCAACACCCTTGGACTCCGAGACTGCCTAAAACCTAAACGATTAATTTTTCACTGCCAGACGGCTTGGCCACAATATAAATTAGACAATGGCAACCAATGGCCTGAGGAGGGCACCTTTGGTTCCAAGCTCCTCGCTGATCTAGACAGATACTGTCACCGCAATGGCAAATGGCAAGAGATCCCTTCTATCCAGGCTTTTATTGTGCTAAGGACATGTTCCTCCCTTATTGAGGAATGTGGAGGGACACAAGTACTCCTGGCTCGCTCCACGGCGCCAAACCCTGCTCCCAACGCTCTTTTGGACCCGGACTCCCTTTCTGATGATCCCATTAATGACGTTCCCCCAAGCTTTCCTCCTCCAGGTTCTCCGCCAAATCCACAGGTGCTATCCTCTCTACCCGTTCCACCAGAAATTCTTTCTTGTTCCCTTAGAGGTACCGCTGCCTCTCTTTCCTCCTCTACATTAAAACCTCAGGAGCCTGCGTCTCCTCCTTCCTCCTTTTCTCCTCCTGCCTTCCATACCTGCTCCCGTACAACTCAACTTCCCAATGCGCCAACAGCATGTGATAGCCTGCCATGTGGCTGGGCGCCGCCATCTTGTGGGTCATGTGCCTGCCTACCGCCATCTTGCAGTCGCTCTTCCTGTGATGTCAGAGCGCCAATTTCTGGCGTTTCATCACATGACTAGTTGCCGCCATCTTGGGGGTCATGTGCACAGGCGCCGCCATCTTGCGGGCCATCTGGCCATCAGTCATGGTGTGGAAGTACCTCCTGTGATGCAAGGATGCCTTCTATTTCTGCTTCATCACATGAGCGGTTACCACCCCGCCAGACCCTGTCAGATGATAACAGGCCCCAATCCCTTTTTCCTCTTGGAGAACAGGCAGGTCCTGAGGGACTCGCTCGTATCCATGTTCCTTTTTCCCTCCGGGATCTTTCTGATATAAGTCACTGACTGGGATCCTTCTCAGCTGACCCTCATACCTATATTAAGGAATTTCAATTTATAGTTAACTCCTATGATTTACATTGGAAGGATATATATATTATTCTTGGCTCCACTCTTAACCCTCAACAAAAACTACAGTTGTGGCAGACTGCTCAAACCATAGCTGATCAAAAGAGCCGACTCGATCCAGAACAACCTGAAGGTGCAGATGCAGTCCCAGATAGAGAGCCTAACTGGAATTATCAAACAAGAGATGGGCCTCGCTGGGTGAGAAGTATGATAACTTGTATTGTTGAGGGCCTAAATAGAATCTCTCACAAGGAAACTAATTATAATAAATTAAAAGAATAGACCCAACGAGTTGATGAAAATCCTGCTGAATTGCTTTCATGCCTCACGGAGACATTAACTAAGTTCACTAATGTTGATCCACAGTCTTGTGAAGGTATAGTTCTCATCAACTCCTGTTTTATTTCCCAGTCAGCACCAGACATTAGAATAAAACTCCAAAAGGTACCAGAGGGCCCACAGGCCTCTCAGGAGGAACTCCTTCAGATGGCATTCCGTGCCTTTAACAATAGAGAGCATGTACAAAATTTAAAACAAGAGCAAAAAAAGAAGGAACATGCCCAGTATAAGGCTGACCTTTTTAAAAAAGAGCTCTTGGCAGTGATGCTTGGGGCCCAACAGGTGACAAAGACTTTTAAGTCTAAACAGGAGCCTAAACAGGATGGCGCCAAGACCAAGACTCCACCAGGACCCTGCTTCAAATGCAAGCAAAAATGGACACTGGGCACGAGCCTGCTCCAACCCGCTGCTGCTGCCAGGGCCTTTCCCCTGTGTAACCTCGAGGGACACTGGAAAATTGATTGCCCCATCCGCCAGAGAGAGGGTAAGTCAATCCATTCCTTACCCTCACAGCAAAACACACTGCCAACTGCTTCACCCCCTGTGGCTGGTAGGCCACTGGTTGATCTGCTAGGAATCATCGACGCTGAAGATTGACGGTGTCTGGCGCCCTGTGTGAAGGCATCCTCCTTGGAACCCTGAGTCTCACTGGATATTTCAGGTAGAATGCTCTCTTGTCTTATAGATGTGAGGGCCACATATAGTATCCTTCCTGAGTTTTCAGGTCATTGCATTAGGTCAAAGACTTCTGTACTAGGAGTTGATGGCAAGCCTACACAACCTCTGCGAACAGGGCTGATCCCTTGCAGATTCCAAACTCCCCTCTTCACTCACAGATTTTTAGTAATGCCAGCATGTCCCACCCCCTTGTTAGGTAGAGATCTGCTCCAAAAGCTTAACTTCTCCTTTGCTTTTTCCCTTCCCACGGATCTAATCCTACAAACCTCATCTCCATGTGCTGCCAACCCATCTCTTCCACTTCCCCCGTCTCTTGTAGACCCTATAGTTTGGGATGCCTCAAGCCCTACTCGTGCCACCTGTACTGTCCCAGTACTAGTTCATCTCAGGGATTCACGATCTTGATGTGTTTGGTGCATGTCCACAGTGGCAGCTCTTCCTCAGTTTGCTCACATTCTTAGTCACCTCCTGGCTCTCAATGAGTTCCACAGACACGGGATAGCACAGGGTCAGCCATGGCTACTATTCTTCAAGGGTTGCTGTGGGAGAAGTGAGAAGCATCATTCTTGGCTGTTGTTAGGAGGACCTGGAGGACAGGAGGAGTCCTAGCACGTTACTGCACTTAGCACTCTCTGCTTGGTACTTAGAGCAGAGCCTGAGGGCGGCACAGGGAGCAGGTGCCGAGCGGGTCATTGATGCTCCTTCTCGTCAGTTGTATCTGCATTTGGTTGGCCTACTAGAATCCCTGGTTCTCTTGTCTTGTCTTCCTTGGATTTATGATTCGTTTCAGTTCTTCCCATTTCTGGCAAGGCAGATACTTGTACGGACAGTCACCTGCACTCATGGCTGGGGGCAGAAGGAACCATTGCCTGCCCCTCAGTGACTGTTGACTTTCCCTCAAAGTTCTGATATTTTTGGAAGAAAGACCCTCTACATAAATTTTCAAGAACCAGTTGAAGTCACCAGTCACTCGGATCTTCTTAGAGAGCACTTCCTTTTTTCTTTCTTCCTAGACCCACACCAGCTCTTAGCTTTTGGCTCCTGCCCAAATCTGTGTCCTTTTGTTCCTGAGGGGAAGGATCTGGAAAACACTAATGCTAATGGAGCTAAACAACACATCCGGGTGACATAAACTGTGTACCAGGTTCACGGTCTCAGGATATACAGGCACGGAGTCACACACCAAAGGAGGTTAGAAGAAGTTTACTGAAAACAGTCACTCCTTTGGATTTCTAGGAGGCTCCCTAGTGGGTGGTCCCTGAGGCTATATGTCAAGGGCATTCTATACAGCAACATCACAACTTGGGTAACTATGGGCCAAACTACATTCCACACATATGAGCACACGTGTCATGGTTTGTGTCTTATGGTCTTCCCAAAGCCTCATGCAGTCATGGGGTGAGAACTTCTAGAGTTTGAGATTAATTCATGATTCTCCGGGATTATGGGTCTTGGTACTGCTAAGATTTTGGGTGTGATGCCACACCCAGCCTGGGGTGGATAGCCTGAATGTAATATAAGAGAGACAGAGGGACAGACTCTCTCTGTTGCCATTGTTGCTGCTCCTCTTTCCTTGGCTCCTCTTGCCCTTTGCTGCCTCCATGAACTCTTGCTCTCTACCCTGTACCACGCTGCCTTGGAGCTAGCCAAGTATGGACTGAAATCTCCAGTAACTGAGAACTGAATAAACTTTTTCTCCATTCTTTGGGTGTTGGGTATCTGTCCTAGCAACAAGATAGGAATAACTGAGACAACAAGTACAGTTGCCTTGTATTACGGTTTATGTCTAGTTGTCACCCCAAAGCCTCATGCAGTCATGGGGTGGAGACTTCTGGAGTTGGAGACTTGATTCATGATCCCTGGGATTATGTGTTTTAGTACTGATGGGATTATGAGTCTAAGCACTTTTTGGGATTATGGGTGTAGCCTAAGGCGGATAGGCTGAGAGAGAGAGCCTGAATGTAATATAAAGAGAGACAGAGAGACAGACTCAGGCTGTTGCTCTGCTCCTCTGGTTGTTCTGTTGCCTCTGTTATGATTGTTGCTGTTCCGTTGCCATGAACTGCTGTTCTCTGCCATGTACCACTCTGCCTTGGATCCAGCTAAGCTGAGTATGGACTGAAGCCTCCAGCAACTGTGAGCTAAATAAACCTTTCCTTCCTTCATTTTGGGTGTTGGGTATTTGTCCCAGCAATGAGTAAAAAGTAAGTAAGACACTTAGCTAATATTTGTTATAGGCAGCTAAGTGAGAAATCAGTATACAGTCAGAGAGGCACTAGCCTGCCAAGGAAGTCAGCTGAAAAAATAAAGCTATCAGAGTTGTCACTGGAGATGCTTCTGAAGAAGACCAGGTCTTAAGACAAAGATGCAGTGACCCGACTGCATGCCTCCCAAGGAATAATCAATAACTTGAAATTGTATTATAACTGGTATCACCTGGTCAAGGAAAGCCAAGGTGGACACCAGCATTCAAGTGGGTGACTAGACCATCCAGACCCATGCCTTCCTCCAAACGCCTTTGATCTTTCCATGGACCCTTGCTATGTGACCCAATTCTCTGTGCGACCAGTATTAGCTAAGCAGCTATACTTTTGATCTTATTGGTTCATTATAGTTTGATACCCATTGTAGGAACCTTGATGTTATGGTTTATGTCTAGTTGTCCCCTCAAAGCCTCATGTAGTCATTGGGCGGGGACTTCTACAGATTGAGACTTGACTCATGAGTCACTAGGATTATGTGCTTTAGTACTGATGGGATTATCAGTCTGAGTAGGGCTGGGACTATGGGTGTGGTCTAAGGCAGATATCCTAAGGCAGAGAGCCTGATAGGAATATAAGGAGCGACAGAGAGACAGACTAGAGCTGTTGCTCTCTGCTGCCCTGTCTGGTTGGCTGCCTCTGTCACTATTTTGTTGCTGTTCCGACACCATGAACTGCTGCTCTCTGCCATGTGCCACTCAGCCTTGGATCCAGCCAAGAATGGACTGAAACTTCCAGTAATTGTGAGCTACATAAACCTTTCCTTCCTTCATTTTGAGTGTCGGGTATTTGTCCCAGCAACGAGTAAAAAGTAACTAAGACACTTGCGATGGTTCAGGGCATTCTGGTTGTCCAGCTGTGTGTCTTAGGCCTATCTGGGATGCCCAGACCAGGTAGTGCTAGATACAGTGTAGCCTCAGGCTGTGGTTTATCTCTAGGAAGACCTATATGCCTGGCTGTTTTCAAGTTGACAGCCCCTAAAATTCTGATGCGTTTTATCTTCTGCACTTCCCTCATCAAGTAAGGGCCTGACCTCTCTGGCTACCTATTGACTTCTGTACATCATAATACTGTCTATAGCTGTCTATAGTAACACTTTCTCTCCAAAGAGCACCAATTGTCTTCTTAAACTCCTTCTGTGGCACCTGCAATCAGGCTTTTGCATGTTCGAGGGACACTGGATGAGAAGGCCCAGAGCATGGAGAAGGTCTTTGTCTACCTTGGTTTTCTTGGACAGTATTTTCGCCAGAGTTCTCCAGAGAAATAGAATCAGTAAGACTTATGTATAAATATGGAGCTAGAGATTTATTTGAAGGAATTCTCCCATGCCTTTATGAAGGTTGACAAGATTGAAGTGTGTAGAGTGAGTGAAAGGCCGGGAGCTGGGATGAATCGATACCGCAGTCCAAGTTTAAAGGCCATCTGCAGAGTTTCCTTTTGCTGGAAAGGTGAGCCTTTTGTTCTGTTTGAGCTTTCCTCTGACTGCAAGGGGTCCTTTCGCATGAGGGAGAGCAATCCTGTACACAGATCAAAGCGCTCCTCTCATCCAAGCCACTGTCACAGAAACATTCAGAATGTCGCTGAAGTGCACATCAGGGCACTACATCCTGCCACTACAGATGGCCTTGCACATGGCTGCCAATGTCCAAGAAACTCTGGATCTAAATTCCTTCAACAAGGAAATGAGAAAGTTGTGGTTTTGATTCTTTACCACTAAAATTAAAATATCATCCTTAGAAACAACTCAAATGATGCAGTTCAAGATCCCAGGACAAAATTGTTCAAATACCTCTCTCTGAGGTATTTTCTGATGCCTGACACATAATTTACAACTTTACTCTTGCCTGGAATCATTCGTGTCTTGTGGAGAGACCTCAAAAGTTACTTGGCTTGAAAAAGAGCTCGCTCCAGGGTGAGGAGATAGCTCGACTGCCTAAGTGTCGGCCTGGCACATGCCAGGTCCCGAGGCTGATCCCTGGTACTGCGTGCCGTGATGGCCCCAGAACTGTGTGGGGTGGCACACACCTGAAAAACCAACACTCAGAAAGACAAGAGAATTACTAGGAGTCCAATCTCTTTAGTGAGACCCAAGCCTACTCAGATATTTTGCTAAGTGTCAGAAATTAATATCTTCGTTTTAAAATATCAAATTAGAAATTCACTCAATTTGGGACTCTTGAAATTATTGGTTTGTTATTGTTATTATTGTTTGTTTTCACTTATGTATTTGGTACAGGGTCACAGTATGCAGACTGGACTCATTTTCAGCCTCCCCAGTGCTGAATTCTAGGAGGAGTCCACCCCCACTCCCGGACTCTGTCACCTGCTCAGTGAGCCCCAGAGGCGGGTCAGCATGGCATGAGGGACTGGAGGTTGATAGTTTGTCATTATTAATCTATATCTTTTGTTGTGCTTATAAATTTTCACATGATTTACTGGGTTTTGGCCTTTGCAGTCACGGAGTGCTGTCTCCTGGATTCTTCAAAACACGGCTGTCCTGGAGGAGCCGAGGGCAGAGCCTCTCCGCCGCCGGCCACCGTCTGGTTTAACCCTGGGACTTGCACTGTTTTTTCCTCTTCACACTTTGTGTTTTCCTAAGAGGTGCAGAGTGTGACAAATTGCAGGGATTAGGAGAGTCAAAGTGCATGCCTAGGATTCGCCAAGAAAAAAAAAATGACTCGTGATAAATAAGGCAGTGGTGTCCAGCATTAATAGGAGGCTGAAATGGAAAGTTTCGGAGCAAACACCGAAGACTACGCAGCACTCTTGCATATTTGCACATTTTGTGCAAGGGCTAGCTGACTCCACAGGGCAGCTTCTGATGCCTAGCCAAGCAGGCTCTTAGATAAACCAGAAAAAAAAAAGTTCCTGTCATGCTCAGAGGGAGTCAGAATATAGTATTGTTGAATTATTTCTAGCACCTGAAATCTAAAGTTTGATACTGGATGTCATAATTTTGAGAATTCTGCAACTCACTTAAAACATGTAATATTCTGAGGGAATCAGCTAAGCATATCAGAACGCCCAGTTGCAGCCCAAAGATGGCTGGTTTGTGGTCTCTTCCTGCTTTAGACTTTTTTTTTAGTACAGGGTGTATGGGAATCTCACTACATAGATCAGATTCTTAGTGATCCTCTCCTGTTTTCAGCCTCCCAAGCACTGGGATTACAGACGCACACCCCGTCATACCCAGTCTCGATTACCATTTCAGTGCGCCCTGGAAGTCGAGGCTGGTGCAGCACTCCTGAGATGGAACCGGTTCCCTGCATTGGCCTAAGCAGATGCATTAATCCGCTGAGGTATCTGGCCGGCCCTGCTTTAGGCTTGTTAAGAATGAGACAACATGTAATCTTCATTATACAAAGACACATTTGAAAGTTTTGCTCTTATTCAGAGTGCCAGAGCACTCACCTCAGGGTCACCTAGGTGGCCACCTAATGACCCTCCAGACCTTGCCTCTGTTTCAGCGAGAAAGCAAGTGGAAAGCTTAGATAGAGTGGAAGAATGTGACAGAAGTCATTTACTTCAACAATGAGGATACCAAAGCTTTCTAAGTCCTCAGTGGCAGGGCCCCTTTTAGGCCTTGAAAAAGCCCAGGGAGTGTGATCTCTCATTTCATGTTTTTGCAAAATTTGTTAAGAATATATTTGAGCTGAAGGTACCCTGCAAAGCGTGGCGCACAACCACAGTGCAATTCATCCAGAGTCCCCTTCTGCCACACTTCCTGTCTAGAGTGCTGAAGTGGGCCCAGGGAAGCATCGTCAGCTAACACATCTTCGCAGTCCCAGCAGTAGAGGTGTGTTGTGTGAGGTAGTCCATTGCTGAGCCACTGGACATTTAGCGGCATCTGCACCCACTAGATGCTCCGCCCTCTCCACAGCAGTTACTAAGCTCCTAGGGAAGACAGCGTTAAACAGCCAGTGGGAAGTTGATTTGTGGATACATTGAGCCTCAGCTGACATAGAATCCTCTGTTTCAAGATCCATTTGTGCTGTATTTTAAATTTATTGCTGTACCAGCAGGGTGTGCTTTGTACAAGTACTTTGGCTTCCCTACAGGCCAACTCTGACAGGTACACAACTTGGATCACTGGTCCCACCAGAAAAGCATTTGGGAAGCCTAGAAAAAATGCCATGAAAGATGAAGAGCCAGGTCTTACTGCAGAATTTCTTCCAAATTTTAGAATTATTACATGAAAAAAAACTTGATGGAAACTTTCTGTTTTGATAACAATCCTAGACATTTATATGACATTACCAATGGTGTGTTGCAATGTTGAAAGGAAATTATGTAATGCTCAATGATAATAAAATTTGAAACCACTACACTAGGCGAAAGACAAGATTATCCTTCTCAAGATGTTGAATATATTATAAAGTTTTTGTCATATACACAGGAGGTTAAAGAGTCTACAGCTTTAAGTAAAGTGCCACTGGAAATCTTGGTTGATTATTGGTATTATTTTTATGAGATTTATTTTATTTTTAAACTTTTTATTACTTTTAATAAGAAATAACCATGTGACAGTTTCAAAACATGTTAGTAGTACATTTCCTGCAATTGATACAATGCATATTGTTGTCCTCCTAGTGGTTATTAAGAGCACAGGATGTAAACATGATAATTTTCCTAATCATTATTGATACAAAAATTTACTTTCATTGAAATAAGAGAAAGTAGTTGTATGCATAGTCAAATATTCTGTAATTGTAGTGGGTTATTGGCAGAACTGGCAATGTGAGAAGCTGTTAATTTAAGCCTTTTATGACTCAACATACTAATCTAGCTTTACTCTTTATGCCTTGTGGTTAAACTTTTCTGCTGAGTGCAAGAACTGTATAGCAGAATATGTAACTTTTGTATCTCCCAAGGTCAGTCAAATCCCATCAGGATTTACCTTGAAACCACGTACAGCGTTTTGTAGGTCTGTTGTCATTGTTAGCTGTCTGGATGAGCCACGGCCGTTGCTCGACCAGCTTGCTTTCTGCGAAAGCCTGAGAGAATATTTTCTCTCCAGGTGACTCTCCTTCTGCACACCATACATCATCGATTCCTTTCCTCTGTGGCCCCCAAATCTGCCTGAACAGAAAATTTGGAGCAACACTGAGTTATAGGATGTTACAGCACAGGTTATCTTATGTCCTGAGTCTTCACTGACCTTGAGGGGCTAGGGCCAAATTATTGGCTATCCTTGCAGCCCGCTTTTCTTTCTTTCTTTCTTTCTTTCTTTCTTTCTTTCTTTCTTTCTTTCTTTCTTTCTTTCTTTCTTTCTTTCTTTCTTTCTTTCTCTTTCTTTCTGGTGTTTGGTCGTAAAGTTATGCTCTTAATCCTCCAGAAGAAAAGCTTAGAGATACTATTACTCTATAATATAGGCAGTTGAGCTTAAGATCACTGCGTTTCTGAATATTAAACATTTTAGACTTAACTTGGAATCGGTATTTTCCATCAATTATTGATATTCTAATAAATCCCTATCAGGGACACCCACTCGGGACCCCCCTCCTGTCCCTCTCTGAGACGGGAGCTTTCTTTCCTTCAATCAATATGTTCTGCTTATTAAAAAACTCCTTATAGAATGTGATAAAAGTGGTTATACATTTTTACTCCGAAATTTAGAAATCTCAGCATATCCAAAATTACAACTGGTCAATCATATGGAATTTTTTTTTATTATCCTTTTTTGGATTTCTTATAAAACAACCAATTACTTGAGAGAGTATGTCAATAACTGAAATGACATTAGAAGCAGCACACATCTAAAAGACCAGAATGACAGGCATTCTAGACATAGTTTTATTGTTACTCATTGCTATCCTCACTGTGAAAGAACTGATGGACTTGCTTAGGACCATTGTCTAATTCATGCTGTCTATATAAGTGCATGGATTTTCTCCGGCCATGTTTCCTGTGTTTTCTGCTTTCTGTGTCTTCTTGATTTCCATTGAGCTGCGTTATGCCTTTTCATTTTTATTTCTTCTATTGTGTTCTTATATTAGGGAGACAATATGATATTTACACACTTAAGTCTAGTTTATTTCACTTATGAGTATATCTTCAAGATACATCCGCTTATATATGAAGTCTTCTAGTTTCTCCTTTTTGTAGCTGAGTAATGTTTCTTTGTATAAAAATGTCAGATCTTTTTCAACCACTCTTCACGTCATAGGCATTATGGTTGTTTCCAAGATTTGGCTAACACAAATTGTGCTGCTTTGAACATAGGTGCACAGATATCACTATGATATGATTTTTTTTTTCAGTTATTCTGGGAAAATTCCCATTAGGGGAATAGCTGGATTAAATGGGATTTGCAGTTTTAGTTTTTGAAGGAATCTCCACACTGTTTTCTATAATGGTTGTGCCAGTCTGCATTCCCACCAGCAGTGGAGAAGGGTTCCTGTTTCCCCACAGCCTCTCCAACATATGTTGTTGGTTGATTTCTTTATGGTAGCCATTCTTTCTGGGGCAGATGGTATCTAAGTGTTGTATTGATTTGCATTTCACGAATGGCCGGCAATGTGGAGCATTTATTCATGTACTTACGGGCTTGTTGAATTTCTTTCTCTGAAAAAGGTATCCTTGTCTCACACTCCAGATGCCCACTTCTGGACTGGGTCTTTGAATTTTGGGACACCAATGGTTTTTAGTTCTTTATAGATTCTAGATAGAAGACCTATGTTTGAATACTTATTAGTTAAAATATTTTCAAAATGTGTGAGTTGTCTTTTCATTCTTTTGTTAATTTCTTTTGATATGCAAAAAATTGTCAGCCAGAGGAGGTCCCAGTTGTTGCTTGTTCAAGTGTTAAGTGTGCGTTTCGATTTTTGTCAATGAACTCTTTGCCTACTCCAATGTCTTCAAGGTTTCCTCCCACTTTCTCTTCCAGATTTAATGTTTCTCTTTTAATACTTAGATCTTTATTTCATTTTGACTTTATTTTAGTGCATGGTGGTAGACCTGGGTCAAGCTTTAGTTTTCAACATGTAGAGAGCCAGTTTTTTCCCAGCACCATTTGTGAAAGAGGCTAGCTTTCTTCCAGTAAGCGTGTTTGGCCAGTTTGTCAAAGATAAGGTGACTGAGCATGTTTGTATTTGCTGCCACATCTTCTAACTATTCCATTCATCCTCAGTTCTAGTTTTTACCAAAACCATGCTGATTTTTATCACTGTAGCTTTGTAGTATAACTTTATAAGTCAGGAACTGTAATGACTCCTGCCTTACCTTTGTTACCCAGGATTGTCTTTGCTATTTTATTTCTTTTCTGGTTCCAAATAAAATGTAGGATTGATTTCTTTCAGGTCTGTGAGGTATGTTGATGGTATTTTGATAGGGATTGCCTTTAATTTGTATAATAATTTACAGAGTATGGCCATCTTCACAATGTTGGTTCTTCCTATGCAGGAGCAGGGAATATCTTTCCATTTTGTGAAATTCTCTAGAATCTCATTTTTCAGAGTACTGTAGTTTTCATTGAATAGATCTTTTAATTCTTTAGTTAAGTTAATTCCTAAGTATTTCACTTTCTTTAGTGCTATTGCAAAAGGTATTGTTTCTCTAATTTATCTGTCAGTGTGTTTGCAATCTGTGTAGAGCAATGCTATTGACTTTGTGTGTTGACTTTGTTTCCTGCTGTGCTACTGACCTTGCATGTAAATTCTAGCAGCTTTTGGTTAATTTTTTTGGGTCCCCCAAGCAGACTATCCTGTCATTTGCAAATAAGGATAGTTAAAATCCTCCTTTATCTATTCTCATTCCTTTTGTTTTTCTCTTGTCTAATGGCTGTAGCTAACAATTCCAGAACTATACTGAGGAGGAGTGGTGATAGAAGACATCCTTGTCTTGTACCAGATCTGAGAATAGAAGATTTCAGCTTTTCCTCATTTAGAATTATGTTAGTTTTCGGATCGTCATAGATGGCTTTTATCAAATTGAGGTAGAATCCATCTATTCCAATTTTATGTAGAACTTTGAGCATGAGTGAGTGTTGGATGATGTCTACAGCCTTTTCAGCATCAATTGAGATGATCATGTGATTTTTAGATTTGGCTCTATTGATATAGTGTATTCCATTTATAGATTTATGTATGTTGAACCATCCTTGCATTCCTGGCATGAATCCTACCTGGTCAAGATGAGTAACCTTCTTAGTGATTTGCTGTGTTATATTTGCAAGGATTTTATTGAGGATTTTTTGTATCTATCTTCATGAGAGAAATCGGCTTGTAGTTCTCTTTTTTCCTTTGTTTTGGTTCACTATAATATCTGCCTCTAGGAATATTTTTGGGAAGATTGTTTCCTTTTCATTTTCATTGATGAGTTTCAGGAGGATTGGGATTATATCTTCTTTAAATTTCTTATAGAATGCAGCTGTGAATCCATCAATACCTGGACTTTTCTTTGACGGCAGGTTTTTTTTTTTTTTTTTTTTTTTTTTTTTTTTTTTTTTTTTTTTTTTTTTTTTTTTTTTT
>PVJA010015479.1:0-28584 GCA_004027025.1 Myocastor coypus | reverse complement strand
TTTATTGCATTTTCTATTTCATTGCCTGATACTGGGTTATTGAGAATTCTTGTATTTGCTTGTTTCAGTTTTGGTAAAGTGTACCTTTCTAGGAATCTGCTCATTTTATCTGTGTCTTCAATTCTGTCAAAGTAAAGATTCTCAATGTAGCTATTGATGACCTTCTGGATCTCCACTGGTTCTGTGGCAATGTCACCCTTTTCATTCCTTATTGCTTAACTTGAATTTTTTCTTTCATGTTTTTGATGAGTTTAGCTAGGGGTTCATCAATGTTGTTCAATCTTTCAGTGAACCAGCTTTTTGATTCATTAATTCTTTGTATTGTTTGCTTTGTCTTGATTGAATTAATTTCTGCTCTAATTTTTATAATTTCCTCTCGTCTTTAGGTTTTTGATTTCATTTGTTCTTCCTTTTCTAGATGATCTAGGTGCAGCATTACGTTTTTTTTTTTTTGTTTGTTTGTTTCCGCTTTGTTTTCTTAATGTGTGAATTCACAGCTATAAATTTCCCTCTAAGAACTGCTTTCATTGTGTCCCATCAATTCCAGTATGTTTTGTTTCAATTTTCATTAAACTGTGCATATTGCTTCTTGTTTAATTTCCTCTCTAACCCACTGGTTATTGAGGAGGGTGTTATTCAATTTTCATGTATTTGTGGTTTTTTAATGGTTTCTTTTGTCACTTATTTCTAGTTTCATTGGACTTTGGTCACATAATGTGCATGGGGTAATTTCTATTGTCTACCACTTACTTAAGCACCATCTATGGACTAGTATGTGCTCTGTTTTAGAAATATGCTATTTTCTCATATTGGGGAGGTTTCCTGCTATTGCTTCTGCTCATATTCTTTTTATATCATTTGCATTGACTCCTTCTTTCTCATTGATGCCTATTAATCTTACATTGTTCTTCTTTGCATCATCTTGCAAATGTTGACTTATTTTTCCTACTTCTTGGTTGTTTTTAAGAGATCCTTTCTTATCTTTTCATTAGCTGCAAAAGTGTCTTTAAGATCTGAAACTCTATCTTCACTTTCACTGATATGGTGTTGCCAGTTTGTGACTGCAATTTTATTTTCCTGTATATCTCTTTGAAACTGCTTCATGCGATCTATTTCTTTCCTATGCTGCTCATTCAATTATTCTATCGTTTTTCTATTCTTCTCTAATTTTTTAATCAGTGTCTTCTTTCAAAGCATTTATTAATTCTTTCACTATAGTTATCTGATCTCATTTTCCCTATACTTTTCTGCATTTTTTTAAATTTCAGACACTAATAATTTATGTATTTCCATTTTTTTACATCAGCAGCTATTTCTGATCTGATTTCTTCTATGTGCATGTGCATTTGTTTCTCTACTTCAGATGCAGTTAATTCCGAGTTTTCAGCTGTGTGATTCTCCGTTTCTCCTATGTTACTGCCTTCTGTGTTTATTCTATGTGGGTTTAGAGCCTGAGATTGCATCTTCTTCCTCCTTTCATTTGGTGTAGTGCTGTCCTTTGCCCTTTGGTGTAGAGCTCTGGAGCAGTTGTGCAATTAGCACTCACTGAAATTCAGGCCCCGATCAACCATGGTGGCACATTTCCAGATGTGCTGGCTGGATCTGGCTGCTGTGCTCTGCTTCTTCCTGCTGCTGCTCATGGAAGCAAACCCGCTGTGCTCTGCTAGCAACATGTTCAGCTCCTCGATTGGCTGGGAGGGTCTGAGCCCAGCCTCAGTGCAGGCAACTTTGCTGCAGGGTTCCACAGGAGATGCTGGGTCTGGGGTCTGCAAAAGTTCCTACAAGCATCTTCTGCATTACTCCTGGCAGGGAACTATCTGGTGGGTGCAGATAGGTGGAGGGGGTCCCTACCTACACATGTGTGCCAGGGCAGTGGGTTTGCGGGCAGGCAGGGATCCCTTCATGAGGTATATAACAGAGTATCTTGAAGGTTTTAAAAATTCCCATTTTTTTTATTATTATGTTATTCCAGATAAGTATTTATTTAATTTTTAGCTTTTGTAATGCACATACATGTACAGAGCTAATCAAAGAATAAGGTATGTGTTTAAATAAAAAAATATTATTACAGTAAAGGATACATTTTCCAATCTTTCTTTCTTTCTTTCTTTCTTTCTTTCTTTCTTTCTTTCTTTCTTTCTTTCTTTCTCTCTCTCTCTCCCTTCCTTCCTTCCTTCCTTCCTTCCTTCTTTCCTTCTCTCATTTTCTCACTTTTTAAAGAACCAAAAATGCTACACGAATTTGAAGTGATACAAAATGATTCCAATTTTTATATAAGTCGAGAAAAGGTTTGTGTTCTTTACTATACTAAATGTATGAAGCTGGAGAGATAGCTTGGCAGTCTATGCACCTGCCTTGCAAGCACAAGGACCTGGGTTTGATCTCCCTTGCTAAATACCATGCTGGCACTCAAACACCACTGTGTGGTGCTGGTCTGTAAAACTGGGCCTGGTGGCACACACCTGTAATCAAGCACTTGGGAGGCTGAGACAGGAGAATCACTACAAGTCTGAGTTGCTGTACTGAGACCCTGTACAAGTAAATGAATAAATAAATAAATAAGCAAGTAAATAAACAATTTGAAAAGTATGATAAAAATATGGCGAATGCTTACATTTTTAAAAATTATAGGAAAAATCATGTGCCTTCCCTCCTTTTGAATACATTTATTTCATCATTCTTGCTACTTCCTGAAGCAGCTCTGAAAGCTGTTTTTGATGAATTCTTTACAAAGTGTGACGAAAAATACAGCAAATTGTACTGCTGAGGTCCAGCCAACACAAAGTCAAATTTAGAAAACACATTACAGTGCATCCTCAGCTATCTTATTCACCTGATCCACCAGCTCAACTTCTGGTTTTTCTCAGATGTCAAAATGCCTGGAAAGGGCATTGTTTTGAACTGAGTCAGGCTGATCTCAGCAGCCATGACAGCGAGACCAAAGACACTTCTGATAGAGGACTTCCAGAACTGCTTCAGGAAGTGTCAAGGATAGATGTCTTTGAAGTCTGATATTCAAAACATCTGAAGTTTAGATATCAAAATTCATTTGTGATAAGCTCCTGGAGTGTTCATAAAAGTGATTTCTGGACAGAGCTTCTGTGTGCCATGAGCTACTCCCTCGTCCCTATCCTCCCTCCTTCCCAGCTACCAGAGAGGGCGCTCTACACTTTACATGTAGTAAAAAGAGATGCTTGAACCAGACCACTTAGAAAGCGGGACTGTGTCTCTGTCGCTTGCAGAACATCTGGGCAGAGTCTGCTTTTCAGACCACTGTGGCCAGAGATAGATAACAGCCCTGCACCACTGAGTCCTAGAATGTTACTAGGGTGGCCACCGCCATTATTTCCCATAAAATGCATGCATGCTGTGCACAGGTAGGAGATTCTATGCAGCTCTTTTAAACCCAGAATGATGTGGTTTAAGCATCTAAGTGGAGAGCTATCCTGCAAACCCGAGGGCGAAGGCCACCTCAGGACTGAGCTAATTTTGGTGTTTTCACACCCTACAAAGTCCTGTCCAATCCAGAGAAGTCTGAAGCACACCTAGGGATGCGTACGAGACACAATGGCAATCTTCAAACAGGACCCAGGCCCAGGGCGGTCAGGAAAGCTCAAGAAGAAGTTCCTTGTTCCCCTAACCTTGTTCCCTCTCCCTCAGCGGCAATGCCTACGTGACAAGCTTTCAGTCAGGATGCAGAGACTGCATTACTCATGAGCCTCCCTGGCTGTCAGTACATGATGCCACAGCTTGGAGCTGGGGGAATTCAGCTTATCCTATGTGACATGTGACTCTGGTAGAGGGCGATCATCGAAGTTTGTGTCTAACGAGTCTTTTCCTTTTCCTTTCCCCTATGCAAAACACTGATGTGTATATAAGTGTTGGATTGTGTGGATTTTCCCGTCAAGTCGGCAAAATTCTGGATGGCTTTGGGGACATTGTGACGAAGAGTCTAGCTGGAGGCATGCACCAAAGCTTTATTTTTGGATAAAGCTTGATAGAATAAAGCTATTATTGAATAGAGAAGACACTTTTAGCAATTGAACTGATAGCTATGGTTTAAAGTAGACAGAGATGCCATGAGACCAATCAAAATTTCATGAAGTGTTAGAACAACGAATACCATGCAGTACACCTGACCGGAGGCCATAGAAAATAAAAAAATAAAATGATAACCTCATGTGTTCCATGAGGCAGGTTTCTTGGATACATCAGTGTCGTGTCCTTCCTTTCATTAAATTCTCATGGCCACCACTGGAAGCAGGAAGGGAAAAGCTTTTGTCCTGTTTTACAAAACAGAAAACTCCAAGCAGACAGGAATCAGAGATTGAGTTATATGCTTTGATTCTGAGGCCTTTCTGAAGTGTTTTGCTGGGCCACATTGACTTGTTGCTTAATGGAGAGTGATGAGATCAAACAAAAATCCATATTTCCATCCTTGAAAACTAGACATGATGTCTCTGCTCCATCAGCTTAGCATCTGTCTCTATTGTGGATGTGTCCTCTGAGATATCTTTGTTGTTGAGGGACTTGGTTTAAACTGTACCAGCTCCCCTACTTCACTAATGATCTTTCAGCAAATTGGCACATCAGAGAGCACAGCCTGTATGCCTACTCTCCTAGAACCACAAAAGCCCTGCACGTCTTTGGGTTCCTTGGAAGTATGCGACAACTTTATTCACCCTGAATGGAGGGCTGAATATGTCCCATCTCCTTTAATGTTGATCAATAGATATGCAGTCCAATTTTCCTGCAAATGCCATCAATCACAGCCTCAGCTAGATTCGTTCAACGAGATCAAAAGCCAAGTAAAACTTTCTCAACCTCCCATCTGCTCAACAGTGCGATCCCATTTTGCCAGGTACTCTGCTAGACAGAATGGAAGTAATAATGAATGTGATGTGGCCTCAGGGAAGCTCAATATCTAGTGGGGAAAGAGAGCGAAGACGATTAACAATTCGAGCTATAGTGCAGTGAGGTCAGAAGCCGGCTGTTCAGCCAGACTGCTTGTTTTGGGTCCTACCCTAGCTCCTCTGTTTTCTAGCTTTTTGACTATGAGGAATGGCTTGACCTTTTTATGCTTAGTTTATTCATGTATAAATATTGACCTAGCATCAACTGTATGTGCGGCTGTTAGGTTTGCTTCAAATAAACAGCAGCGAGGTAGTTGTGATAAGAGCAAGTTATGGGTCTTAGGCAGTCTTCTGTCCACAGGGGGAGATGCTCAGTTAGCAGCTAACTGTTCTCTGTTTTATGTATTTAGTACAGGTCTACAGGGTCTCACTACACACATCAGCCTCACAGTGATTCTCTTGATTTCAGTCTCCCAAGTGCTGGGATTACAGGTGAGCACCACCATGCCCAGTCTCAGCAGCTGTCTCCGCACGACCTGGGGGCGACGCCAGCATGGCACACTGGGGATTGAACCCCAGTCCCTACAGTCGCCTAAGCAGGAGCTCCAGTACAAAGCGCATAGGGGCGATTACGAGAGCTTTCCGAGAGATAAGGAAAACAATAAATAATGAGACTCATACTAAATCAAGGAAACTGTGAATTTTACAAAATCAATAAGGAGAATCCTCCCATGGTGTTTAGGTGGGATTGGCTTGAGGAAATCAGTGGGTGTAAGAACACATAGATGCTCATCTTATATAAGAAGGCATAGCGTTTACATGTAGCCCACACGTACCTCCACATATTTTACATCCTCTCTATGTTCCTTATAATATCTAGCAGAGTGTGAAGTACCAATGTCATTATACTGTATTATTTCGGGAATAATTACAAGAAAAACATATGTGTTCAAGATAGATGCATTTTTATTCCGAATATTTTCTGCCATTTGTTGCTTAAATCTCTTGATGTGGAACCTAAGCATACAAAGGGCTGACTATAGTTTATATCCAGTGGCCACCACCACTCAAATAACCATCTCATAAATATATAATTCTATGTGGGGTCATTTAAAATTTAGCACCTTGTGCTTCTGTAAATAATATTGTGAATTGTGGTTAAACATACTATGTAGGCTATAAACCTGTCTAAATATAATGTAAACAGAATGTATAGTTTCAAGACAAATCAGTTAGTGTAAAACTCAGTGTAGCCAGGAGTGGTGGCGCACTCCTATAATCCCAGCACTTGGGAGGCTGACGCAGGAGGACCAGTGCAAGTTTGAGACCAGCCTGGGCTATAAAAGTGAGCTCAAGGTCAGCCTGAACTGCATAGTGTAACCCTGTGTCTAAAAGACAAAACAAAAACAAAAACAGAAACAAACACACACAAAACAACTCAGTGAAATATCCTAACAACTAAGAAAGAAAAAGTATATATATATATATATATATATATATATATATATATATATACACACACACACACACAAGGTAGGATAGATATGCGTCCACTTTCTCTTCAGTGAAAAGAAAGATTTGTACTAATATTGTTTAGACAAGATATCATGTCAGCATCTTGTCCTCTGAATAACTACTATGAAGACAACAATATGTAATGTGACTGTCCTACTAACTTATTTTGAAACTGATTCATTACCATTTTACCTTTTTTCCCACTGAAATTGAAAACAAAGAACAAATATGAAGCCTTGATGAAGAAACAAAATTTTATTTGTTTGAATAATTAAACAATGAACTTGAAAAACTACAGAAGATAAAATTTCTAACAGGGACTTCTGAGCAAATTTATGGCTTTCAGGTGTTAAGGACCCTTGAATATTGTATTTTTTCTACAGTAAGACTTACTGTTTTACAGTAATATTTCCTCTTACTTGCTAGACCTATAACAAGCTTAAGAAGTGAGGTTGTCTCAACATTCAGAGAAGTAACAGCACAGGAGCGGCAACTGAGGGCTGGAAAGTAACTGAACAAAATGCGAAGACAAAGCAGGGACAAAAATCATCGAATGAAAAAGTGCATTATTTTGAGAGAAAAAAAGTTACCTGGGATAATAAGATTGAGAGGACGAAAGGATCAGCACTGTTTGGGAGACTTATGCCTAAAGAGAAGGAAGGAAGTCATTGCAGAGCCATCTTCCCGCGGACTCGGACGCGCACGCTGGTGCCAGGAAACTCCGAGGCGAGGTGGCCTGCGCCACAGCAGTGGCCGAGGCCCCTGGGTCCTGGAGCTCCAGCATGCCGCCGGCTTTTCTCTTGGCAACTCCCTTCTGCCGCTGCATCTGTGCGTCTCAGGCTTCCCGTCCGGCCACAGCACGGCTTGTCCTCTGCTCGCCAAACATCAGTTTCAAATCTGGTGTCTTCGCTGTTGAGGTCAGTACTCAATCGAGATAGACTTTAATTCACTTTTCAGTTCTTTGGTACAGGATCTCATTACACAGCTTGGACGCATAGTGAGCCTCCTCTTTTCGGCCTCCCCAGAACTGGGATTACAGGCCTGTGCCACCAGGCCTGGACTCAGTGGCCAGTTCGGCGTGCCCGGGGTCAGGGCTTGTACAGCATGTGCTGGGAATCGAACCTGGGTCCCTGCACTTGCCTAAGCAGGCACTTAGTCCACTGAGCTAACTCACGGGCTCAAGGTAGACTTTAATTATGACCCTGCCCTCAAGTCCAGTTCTAGCTACAATGTTCCTGAAATCTCAACCTACCAATAGAAAACAGAATAACACAGCAAAAACCCAGAGTCATAAAACTCACTAATGAACTGGCATTAATCCTTGTTACCAAAATAGGATTGCAGCATAGAAAGAAGGAAGGACCTTCTGCTGTTGAGTACCTACCATGTGCCAGGCACTGCAGTGGAGATGTGGGAGACACTGTATCCCTTATTTTAAAATGTCATGAAGAGAAGACTATTTTTTCTCTACTTTTCAAGCAATGAAAACGAGTCAGACCCTTAATGTGAAACACGGAAGGTGCACAGTGAGTGGGTGGTGGCCTTTAGCCTCCAGCCTCAGACTGTGTTGTCATGCCAGGTCGCTTCCCAATACATTAATTTTCTACTTAATAACCTAACAGACTTCACACCCAGCTGACCAAAAACTGTCCAATTTAACCTCAGAGACAGGAGAATCAGTCACTCTTTAGGTTTGGCAGTTGGTGATTGCCCCGCATTGTCCCCAGTGCCATAGCCGGACAAAACTTCTATTCTAAATGACCCAAATGTGCCATGGTGATAGAGGTTGATCTTGTTGTGAGCCAGGCTGAGAGTAGCTTGTGTGGCTCTGATCAGTGTTGCCAGTTGTTGATGTCAGAGACAGTACGTGGCCCAACCCAATTAGAGCATTTGTGCTAATGGAACTCGTTCACAGCAGAGGTTCTGAGCTTTTTTTCTTTTCTAAAATCAAGTGCTAAAATCCAAAACAGTTGGCCAAAATGCATTTCATATTTATAGCTGTGCCGCTTTTACTTGAGCACAAATAAAATCTATCCATACGTAATGATGGGAACAAGTTCTGATTTTCTGTTTATTACTTGGTTTGCCTTCTGCAAAAAAGGGCAGGTTCATTCTCTTTCATCTGTGGTATTGATTTCAGGAAATCAAGCATGAAAGTTAATAATAGGAAGTCATTTCTACAAGTATATATTGAATGGTGCTCATTCTTTCAACAAAGATGTATTAGGTATCTATTCTATGCAAATCCCTTGGAGAATACAAATAGGAATAAGACAGAGACTGTGCCTGCAATTCTAGACTGTAGAGAGAAGATCAAGAAATCCACACAAATAGTTCTAATAGTCGTTAGAAATGAAATCAGCATCATAAAAGAAATACAAATAAAATACCAGTAAACGTAGTGTATTTGGAATTTAAAAGACAGCTCATGGGCTTTGAGGTTCTAAAAAATCCTAGAATCCTAATTTGTCCATTTTTTTTTTTTTTTTTGTGACAGTGAGTACATAATCATGCTGAATCTCAATTTCTTATTTATAAAATGATTCCAATAACACCTATTTCAGTTTCTAAGATTTAAAGGGTATATTATATGCAAATTTCTTAATGCACAGTGAGGTGGAAATTGCTATTATAAAATATGAAGATATTATTTTAAGCTCAGATCATTAGAAAGTTTGATGAAGGAAGTGGCACTTAAACTGTGACTTGAGTTGGATGGGAGGAGGGATATTAGCAAAGAAGCTGAGACACTTAGGTGCACAGTGCATCTGTAGAAGAAAACGCCTTAATTTGGTAGGAATGGGAGAACTGTTGCTGATGCATTGGGATTGAGTGACCTGCTTGGATCTTGAAAGCTGATTAATTTGGACGTCACGTTAAAGGGTTTTATACCAGGAAGTTGGTAGACTATACAGCCAGAGCCTGTATTAAGATGGTTCATTACCTAAGAAGGAATTTTTATATTTTAAGTTGTTATGAAAAAAATCAAAAGTAAATACATGAACACAATATAGAAATCATAAGCAGAGTTAGATATGAATATGGTGAGCTCACTTGCTTAGGTACGATGACCATTTCTGTTCTACAGTGGCATGGGGCAGAGTCGCAGTGGCAGCAATAGAGACCATTGGACTTCAAAGCCAAAGATGGCTCCTCGCTAATTGTTTATGCAGAGTGTTGGCCAATTCCTGGTTGAGGATGTCCACTGAGAGGCATGGGATGAGGGGGAACTGTGAGGCAACAGGCAAGAAGGTATTTACAGAGCTACACTTGCAGCTGAGGTGACGTGGCAGAGTGCCAACTGGAGGCCGACTTGTTACCCCCAGCTGAAGTGAATCCGCGTGGTGCTGGGTGCGGGAGGCCCATCTGAGGCTTGTTGCCAGCAGCCTGAGAGGCAGAACCAGAGAAGTTGTTCGAAGGCTGTCAGAAAAGCTGCTGGGAGAAAATGCTGGAGCTATTAGAAGCTGTTGGTTCTCTTGGGCTATTCTACTAGTGGCCTTTGTCATGCTAGCTGTCCTGGTAGACTTGATTATTCACATCAAGTGAGGAGCTCAGGACCTCATTGTCTCTGAGGATGACTGTGGTTCATTTTGGAGGTGCTCTGGTCCTCACCTTGAGCAGTACTTCCTGGCTCAGGAGAGGAAGATGTTGCACTGCTCAGTCCTCTGGAAAAGCTTGTGACATTAGGTTTCCTGATGGCAGTTCAGCTTTCTTCATCATGGTAGGAGCTTGGGACCTCACTGGTACTGAGGATGGCCGTGGTACTTTTTGGGGAGCTCTCGTTGCTTTCTGACTCCAATTCCAATCCTCCAGCCTGCTAGCCAAGATCCATGAAGTAGGACAAGAGACTCTGTGACGGGCTGTAGGTCTCCAGTTGGACTTGTGGGAGGCGTTGTTATGAGCTCCGGTTTCTCACTGGACGCAGCTGGACCAAAGCAGGATATTAGGATCCAGGCCCTCAGCTAGACTCTTTGGTCTTTAGTTATTATTTTTATTTTTGGAAATTTTTTTTTAAAGAGACTACAAGATCATATTAAACAATTACAAGTGATGCAGAATTTCAAAATAATAGAAATGTTACAGTGTTTATTGTAATGCATCACGTTGTCTTCTGACCAGTTGCTCATTGTACCAGATATGAGTGTAAAATTGGAAGAAGAGAAATGTATAAGAAATTAAGAAGAGAAAATGGTCAAGGAATTGAATAAAGGAGATAAAAGAAATTCACTGCTCTTTTGCCTGGACCAGCACAAATCCACAGTACAGTTGTCCATACCGTCCTGCTTACACACATAGATCTGTCTCTTTTCTTCACTCTTGGGTCTTTAGCACGTGGACAGATGTCCTTCACTCTTTGTATCTCTTCCTTAGGTGAGTCTTCATAAAATGACCTTACAAAATGTGTCCCGTATTGTACTGTTCCCCTTGCAAAACCCCAAGCTGTGACAATTGATGATGGGAAAGGCACGAGTCCATGACAGTTAGGGCATAGGTGGTCAAGAATGGGAGCAGGAGGAAGAAGAAGAATGGGAATTTGGTAGCAGAAAGTCACCCACGTGCCTGGGCATGACCTACTTCAGGGTGTCTCCTTTAGACATTTTCACTCAAGAAGATGTGGGATTTTGAAATTAGGGTTGCTCATTCATTTCCCAAAGGCCTACTGCTCATCTGTGCAGAAGGAAAGCGGAGAGGAATTGGGTTTACCTAGCACTGGACAGGATCGGAATAGGTTTCATGGCCCAGGTGGCAATGGTCCAACAGGGGGAGGGAGTAGGAGGCGTTCCAGAAGTTGCTTTTCCTGGCTCGGGGCCATCCTCCTAGCAAACTGGACCAAACCTCCAGGCCAACGGGCTCTCCCATGCTGTGACTCCCCCTCTTTTCCTCTCAAAGGACAAAAACTTCTTTGTGAAAAGAGGATATTTGTCTTCATGGCCCTGGTGTAACCCTAGATGAGGAGTAAATATTTGGGGAACAAGATCTCAACTAAAATAGAGCAGTCCCAAGCCAGCTCATCTTGGTCCCAGTGCTAAATATTTCAGAGCTACTAGACACCAGAGCAGCATTATTTACAGGTCATTATTAGTAGCAGCCAAAACAAATTAAAGAAGAGTTATCAGGGAAAGCTATGTTGTGTATGACTAGATCTTTAAAAATTATAACTGCTTTTTAGATCTGTAGCAATTTTTAAACAAAGCAGTGCTTCTTTATGATGAACAAGTATCAATCATATCACATCAGGTTCAATGGCACATCAGTGTTTGTTATTCTCCAGATCCTGTTTTTACGTACTTATAACTCAGTTGACTCATTCACAGTTACAGTCTCCATGGGCCTAGTATTCGTGCCTCTTGGCTACACTCTGACTTTCCAAAATTTAAATGTTTCATTAAATTGTCCTAACAAGTGCACTATGCCTCAGATCCAGTGACTTGATGTTGTTGTTGGTGGTGTTGATTTGACTGAGTAAAGATACCTCTTCTGTGTCTTTGAAGATGTAGCTGTAAAAACGGATTTGTAGTATCATGGGGAAAATGATTTGCTTGGTGGTACTGCAAGTGGTTTTCTGAGCTGCAGAAACTAGTCTGGGGTTTTCTAAGAAATTTAACTGTGGTAGTTCTAGCTGCACCACTTGCCAGTTATTTGTGGACAATGGCAAAGGACCTGTTGGGAAGTTTTCCAGCCCCATTTCCCCCTGTTCTCTGCCTGAAGCTCCCTACTTTGTTTTCATAAACATCCTTTTCCTTTAAACTGCACAGGAAGGTGGCCCCTCTGGGATCTAAGAATAGCTTTAGTGTTTCAAAATATGACTTAGAAACTCTGATTTAGGGACCAGGGAGATAGCTCAGGGGCACAAGTGCCTGCCTGACAAGTACAAGGTCCTGAGTTTGATTCTTGGTTCTGAAAAAAAAGAAAAAAGAAAGAAAAAAGAAAAAAGAAAAAAAGAAACCAGGGTCATCTTACAGTCCTGATGTTACCCAGGTCAGCTTGAAGGGATGGACAGATCATCTATCATCCACTCCTAGAGGAGAGAGGATTTCCCTTCTAGCTGGGAAGGAGCCAAGTGCCAGGGAGCTCAGAGTTCACTGTGAGCTGTCCTGTGTGGACCTCAGGTGGTACAGATGAAAGATGATCCGACAACATAGAGATCTTGGTTCTTTGCTTTTTTAAAAATGTATTTTGTAGAAGGTCTCACTATGCAGCTCAGACTTGTAGTCTTCAGCCTCCCCAGTGCTGGGATTACAGACATGCGCCACTGTGCCAGATCTCAGTGGACTGCTCAGTGTGCCCAGGGGTGGGGTGGGGTGGTGGGGCTGGCTTGGCATGTGGTGCCTGGGATGGAACACTGGTCCCTGAGTTTGCCTCAGCAGATGCTTAGTCCACTGAGCTCTGTCTCCGGCTGAGACCTTGATTCTTAGAGACACCTAGAGACAACCCGCTGCTGCACACTTATGACAGGTGGTGACCGCGTCCTCACGGACACAACCTCCTGGCAGCTCCCGTTCCTTGTGGCAAAGCGCTCAGCGAGATGGTTAGCCGGCCTTAAAACCAAGCTCGCTGCCCACTCCGCATAGCTCTCTTACAAGGATTTTGTGAAGGCTGAAGGTAAATATCTAGTGAATTTAGCAAACACTGCTTTATATCCCCATTAGTAGATACTATAGTTCTGAACCCCAGTAACAGATGCTTCATCCTGTTTATTCACTCAGAGTTGACGTGAAAGCGACTTCATTTGGCAAATGCACCGGGCTTTAGCTTGATCTTCGCTTCCTTTCCATGTTTGTTTACTCTCACAAGTTCGGCGAACGGTACTCCGTGCATCAGCTTGGAGAAATGAATGCTCTTCCTATTGCCCTTGGCCCCCATCTTTATACTGGGATTGAAAGCCTGAGAAAGAGATGCTACGGAATTTATCCTGGATCTAGTGGAAAAGCCAGTTACACGAGAAGGTAAGTTTTGTATTTTGTTGCTTATCCTTGAGAATATTTTTCTTTACTATCCCTAATAAATAAGGGCAGTAGAGGTAAGGTTAGAATGTAGCTTTGAGTCACCTTTGGTTTTGTCTGCCTTCCTCATCTTATGAGGGAAAATAAACCAATAAAGCAGTGCTGTGAGAACAGAAAGACAGGTCCAACACGAAGCGGCTGCAGAACGTAGCTGGGCCCGGCCAGGATCCATCACAAACGTTCTCTCTACACCGTTAGCAGCTGCTTTTTTGTATTATCCACATCTGGGTGCTGCCTGTGGGCCCCAAGTCTCCAGGACGTTATTAAGCCGAGGGATGCAGTCTACCGAGCCCAGGGAACCTAGCCTTGGAGAATATGTTTAATTGGTTCCATAATTGATATATATATATGTATATATATATATATATATATATATATATATATATATATATATATATATATAATTAACCTTTCCTTCTGTTTTTTTTTGCTACCAGGCTGCAGTAATTGCTTCTGGCTAGTACATTTCAAGCTGGCCCAGCCTCGGGGATCTGCAGAGAGCTCCAGGGAGTCACAGAAGAAAATGAGGTAGAAATCAAGGCTGGGGCACAGCCTTAGAGTGAAGGCCTCCGGAGGGCTTCTCAGCCGGGTCTGCTCAGTCATCCGCAGGGCTTTGGAAGCATCTAGATGATGAAGCATTCCTGCTCTTCTGAGGGAAAAATCATTTTTAAAAAATGCCAAGTACTGAAAACATAAGGTCTTCAAAAATCACGCGTTGAAATCGGGACCCCCAAAATGCCAATTGAAGGAAGTGAGGCCTTGACAATGACGTAGTTCTGAAGTTCTGAGGGTGTCAAGTCCAGGCATTATGGTGTGACTTCATCCACCCTGTGCAGCTTCTGGCTTTTCTGCGAAGTCCAGACAACCATGAATGGCAAATATTTTAAGTCAGTTTCGCGTGGCAGGGCAGCCAGAACAGTGCAGCTAAGGACGGTCATGAAAGAGGGCTTCCAGAACTGTGCAAAGGTGACTGGTCAAGGCAGGGACACCGCTGCTTTTCTGGAAGCATGATCTGAGAAATAGCTCCAAGATGGATGGGGAACCATGGGGGAAGCTTTCATTCACCAGGAGCCTGCAGGGAAGGTGATAACGACTTGAGATAAGGAGGTTGCACCTGCCACGGCCTACTGTGGCTCACGTGGCTGCCATGCAGCTGTCACTAGAGTGTCAGTGCAGAAAAGCTAATAGCCAAGCAGGCTGGGCTTAAGCCACAGGTGATCTTAGCCAGTTTGTTCACTTGTAATGTTCTTTTATACACAGTGTTAGCCACTTCCTTAGGGTTACTAGGGCACAGGAGCTGTACTCCAGCAACTGCTTGAGATAATCAGCTCATCAAGAGACAAGATTCATTTAAGGCCACAGTGTTCGAGGCTTCAGCGCGTGTTTCCTTGGTCCTCCTGCTTTTGGTCCTGAGTAGGCCTAGCACATCGTGGTGAAGGTCATGGGCAGGCGGTAAAAGGACAGTAAGGAAAGAACCAGGGTGACATTATCCCTTTCAGACCAAGAGCCTCTGAGCCACCCCTAAGTTATAAAAGGCCCGCCATGTTTGACAGCACCACGCAGGAGCTTCAGTTCTTGAGTCTTTGAGGGAAGCTGCAGAGTCACGTCACCACGAGGAAGCATTAGGCTGGAGAATATCCGTAGACTGCTCAGCTCAGTGCCGGGCATGCAGTGAGCGCTTAATTCACGATAAGCCCAGGAAGCAGTTTCCACTGCGCAGGTTGTGAAACATAAAAGTAGAGAAGCTTCATTGCCTGTGAGTTCGCCTTTCTTGTGCCAGTATTCATCAAGTACTTCTATGTGCTGGCACAATATTAGATGTAAAAGCCATAGCGGAGAATCAGGCGTTCCGCCGCATGGCCCTAGGAGAGAAACACGGATCCCAGTGTGGGAGCTGAAGGAAAAAGAATTAACTTTATACATTGTCATGCAGTACTAAGTGCTTGCACTTACAATCAAGTGACTGAGAGATACAGATTTAAAGGAAAAATTAGTGTCATTAGAAAACAGTTCTATTTAATGTTTAAAAGGTTACTAATACTTAAAAGAGTTTCAAATCACACATAAAAATCATTAATTTAGAAACTTTGAAAGCGCTTATAGAACTATTTGCGATAGTTACTGCTTTTAGGACTACAGGTGCTCTGATAATGAGCGCATCTGTATATCTTTCCTTCATCCAAATACTTCCGTCTAGCCATTGTTATTTATGAAAGATTCTACCTACAATGTCTCAACAGCGTGAAAGACCAATGACCAAGAGTCCGGCTCACCCTTGGGGAGCAGCCTGGCCTCCCCCCATATGCTACGTCACTGCGGAAGCCCTGCCAGGTCTGACCTACCTGTGGATAATCAGCACGTATGCCTCTTGAACTCACCTCAAATTTATAGCAAAGATGTAAGTACAAGAAAAAATAAAGACGTTTTCCTCCATTATTGGGGAGTTTCCAATGCAACGTCATGTCAACCTTTAATTATTTGATATACATTTCCTATACACAAAGTGTTTCTCCTGCATATAAACAAAACACAGCTATCAAAATCTGAAGTTAGCAATGGTATGATAGAACCCTCTGGTCTGTAGAACTCAGGAAAACTTCATCACCTATCTCAGTAATATACCTTAATAGCAGAAGGACCCTGGATCTAGTACCACGCATAACTGTGATACTTGCTGAGATTCCTCCAGGGGGAGCCATGTTTCGGTTTCCTAGACTTTCTCGACCTCGACGCTGCTGAACAGTAAAGGCCAGAGTCTCCGTACGGCGCCCTTCCATTTCAGTTGCTGTCATGTTTCTTTATACTAGATTCAGGTTACGTACTTTTGGCAGGAATAGCACGGAAATCACGCCCTGCGCTGCGCTGCCTGTTACGTCTCATCAGGATTACGCGATACTGGTTTGACCCATTACTGATGACGTTGCCTTTGCTGATTGGACTAAAATGACATCAGGCAAGCTTGTCAGTATAAAAGTTACAGTCATCTTCTGTGTGGTTATACATATTCTGTGGGGAGTTTGTTTCAAACTAAGTAAATGCCACATGTTTTATCAATTTTTTTTTCATCTGAACATATATTTATTTATCCTTTCACTTTGTCTTTCACATATGTAGGACTTATGGGGTTGGCTGTCACTCGCTACCATTTGCTGTTCCCTTTGTGTCTGTGTAGTCAGCAGGACATTCCTCAGGCTGGCTCCCTTTTGCATTTTTAGTTTTTTTTTTGTTGTTGTTTTTTGTCTTTTTTTTAAAGATTTATTTGTTTGCTACAAGGTCTCATTACGTAGCTTGCACTCTGTGATCCTCCTGTCTCAGCCTCCCCAGCACTGGGGTTACAGTTGTCCACCACCATTCCCAGTTGCGCTGGCTGGCATGGCACAAAGCCAGGGATTGCACCCAGGTCCTTGTGCTTGCCAGGCAGGCGCTTAGCCCGTCAGCTGTCTCCCAGACCCTGACTCTTCTTTTTAACCTGCCATCCTTGGGACTTTTCCATACTTTAGGATGCAAGTCATTTCAGTGCCACCTTACGCATGGCCACCACCCCCCCCTCACCTTATGCCCACCCACCCACACATATATTGTCTAAGTGGAGATGCTTAATATACCAGATTCATTTGAGGAGAGAATGGTGACTAGCAAGCTTGGGGTGTGCTTCCTGCTCGTGGGGGTGGGGTTGCCGCCTCTAAACCCACCCAGAAGATGAAGAGGGGTCCTCAAATTCCCATCTCTGTGTCCAGGAGTAGGATTAATTTCTACTGAAGTTGAGAGCAGAGTATAGTTTCTTCCTATAATCTCTAGGGCACTATTGTCAAGTGAGGGCGTGTGTACTAGACAGCATCAGTATCAGGTATTTGGAGTACTGCAAAGCTTGGTTTGGAAACCAAAACTATTTTATACAGTGTAAAATATACTTTGTGTTGACATAGCTTACTGGAAGGAACCAAAGACCCTAAGACTGATTGACTATTGTACATTTGTAGGCTCACTATCATGTCCCGGTGGCTATTTTTCTTATGGAAACTAGTACAGATGCCAAATCACATAGGTCATGAAGCTGAGCTTAGAAAATCCAGGTCAGCATCATTTCAGGGGTACATAGGAAATGACTGATCGTGGACCTAGACGGTAGAATACATTGCACATCTCTTTGCAAATAGAGATGAACATGTCAACCTCTAAAATCGGACAGGGTGTGTTAGTCTCTGTCTAACTGTTTCAGAGAATGTACAGAGTCAAAATGAACACATGACTCATTTTTATACTAAATGTAACGTTCATTCATGTATGGAACACATTATGAGCCACCAGTAGAGAGTTCACATTTGAATAAAAAGTGAACATTGATGTTGCTATATATAGTATGTGTATAAATGACTTAGCTTTAGCATATTTATGAGTATAAATCTTTTTATAATATTTTGTATTACCTATATAATGTATACTTATATGTATATACATTACTTCCCTTCTTATAAATGCTTTTTGGGATTTAAGCTATATTTATAGCTAGCGCAAAGTGTCATGCATGCACATATTATCAACAACTATATTTTTATTATCTCCATATTGCAGGCAAGGAAAAATTGAAATTCAGAGGCTGTAAGTGAATTTTTTTGACATCAAGCTATTATTGGTGACAAAATTCAACCTGTTTTATTTTAATGAAGTTACCCATGAGGATTTTATCAAAGTCCAACAGAACTAAAACCTAAGAGTGGCTGATCCAAAAGTGTGGGTTCTTTAATCCAGGAGCAGTTGTGAAGTCTGAGTTTTGGCCTGCTACGTGGCTGGTGAGTGTTTTGCTAGAAAAGGGCTAAGTTTCCATTTCACAGACCAATAGTCTCTCTTGCAACCACTAAGCTCTACCATGGCAGCACAAAGCAGCTACAGACAACAATGAACAGAAGGCTGTGGCTGTGTTCCAATAAAACTTTATTGACATAAACAATTTGCAAGCTGGATGGGGTCTACAGACCGTGGTCCAGTCAGTAGATTCTCTGCCATCGGGAGCACTTCGCAAGCGAGCATGGGAGGAGGAAGAAAGCACTGCTTCTTCCAGTGGCCTGACTAGAAGGAGGTGGGACACTGAAGATACAAGGCTTGGTGGGAGGCAGTGAGGGCGCTGGGAAGTGTGCCGCTGGGATGGAGCATCTTGGGGCCATGGAAGTGCGTTTGCCCTGCACACAAAGGATGAGGATGAATTAAGCAGAAAGAAGGAGCCAGAACTGGAAATGAGACGGCGTAACCCAAAGCTCTGGTTGGGGAGAAAGGGAGTCACTCATAATGGGAAACCAAAGAAGACCAATGTGGGCCCTCTAGTCCTGGATGAATTGTGAAACTGTGGATTGTTGGATGAAAACAGATTTCAAGGGGTTTTTAAAGCCCGAATAAAAACTATTGACATTTTACCAAAAGAGAAGAGAATCTGCCATGGGATTTACATATGTGACATAACTGGGTTTGCATTTTAAAATAGCATTCTGGCTTCCTGAATGCAAACCAGATTAGAGAGCCTAAACCCAGAAGTCTGAGACATGACAGTAACTTGAGCCAAGAGAGAGCATGAAGAGGAAAGCAGACAGTGTGAGAAAAATTGGGAACTTAATTTAATTGGTGACATATTAATTACATGGGATGAGATAATGAAGGCCTTAAAGATGGAAGCTGCAGGCTTTTCACATTGATAATAAGACCGCTGGCATTGTCGAGCTCTGGGGCAGAAGTCCCGTGAGACGGAAGAGCTGGGGCATTGGAGGGGGTGGCAGTTTCTTTGCTCAGGTGGAAGTTGCTGATAGGTGGTATGATTTGCTTTTGCAGCACTTGAGGCACCAAATGTACATATGGGCTAATTAGGCAGATAAAAGCTGAGGACTCACATATATGTGCAAGGCTTAAAATAGCCAACTGGGAAATACAGGCATGTCGTTTGCTTTTGGAATAAGAACATGGAAAGATGAGATGATATAGAGTGAGTAGCGACACATGTTTCTGCTTGAAGGAAGTGCTCCAGGGACAAAGGGTCTGTGTTCAACAATGTTTTAGAAGTGTAGAGAAAGTTTTATGTCATAGACAGAGCTCAAAGTTTTGGACTATCAGCTTTATTTCAATTTTTACAGTGAGAAATGTGCTGTAATATGGCATAGAACACAAAATTAATACAAAACATAAGACAACTAAAGATGATTCAGCTGTACATTTCAAGCTGTTGTTTGATCTGTTATCCTCAACATAGGATGTGGTAAATGCCAGCAAAGTGTCTGGGTAACAATTATGGCTACTTATTATCATCACCTTTTGCCCTCTTCTGCATGGTTTCTGACTTAAAATGAGGAAGGAAGATTGTTCTATTTCTATGGAACTCTTGGAAGATCCTAGAATCAGTATTTTCAATAGTTTGGAAACAAAGATTGGGTGAAAACTCAATACCTTAACAAACAAAACTCCAGTACAAACAGTTCACAAGTAACAGGAATATAAGACTGTGCCTATGTGAATACTTATCCCAGGCATTTCCAACATCAGACGATGTTACTACTCTGAAATAAATGATCACATACTGCACATTTAAGTGAGAGCATGCAGTATGCGTCTTTTCGTGTCTGCCTTATTTACAAGGCATAACGCATCTCCCAGGCTCACCCTAGTCATACGGATGCAGGAATGAAAAACGAAACTCCCGACTGGAAAGACATCTGGATGAGTTTGTGTTCTCTAAAATCAAAGAATGAATTTGAGGAATGAGACAGAGGTTTAGAACAGAACTTTTATTGGGTGAAAACTCAATTTCTGCCCAAGAGGGGAAGAGTTGGGGAACCCTAGTGGGTTACCCAGGAAATTATCTTTTTTAGGGGTCTGAAAAGGCAAAACCATGTGATAAGGCGGGCCTAAGGTGCAAACTATTACAACTCACTTAGGTGGGCATGAGGCGGGACAAAATTATGGTTGACCAACAATATTACAAGCGCCATTGTTTAGGTAAAATTGATTAAATCGGGAACAAATTGGGAAGCAAGTCACGTAGCAAGGGGGCGTGAATACAAAATAAGGGTTCTTCCTGCTGGGGTTGAGTTCCTGACTCATTTACGCTCTTTTAGGGTGACTGAAACTCATTTAGAATATCAGTCCCCCATACACATCTTTAAGGAAATAGGTGGCTCTATTGTTTTACTCTTTTGTTTTAATGTCTGGCCCACAGCAGGGGTGCCTGTCTCTTATAAAGCTCCATAGTCACCTTGTCTTCCATATTGTCCTCAAGAGCCTGGCCCTATCTGACTGTCTATAATATTTCTATCTAATTTAGCTGTCTACAACAACACCAAGTGACAAAATAGCTTTGTATAGGTGGACTTACATTCCAGTGTGTGCATACATGCATGCGTGTAATTTTTTTAGCTAGTACCACTGTGGAACTCAGACTGTGTCCGTATCTTGGCCTCTGTCACTAGCGCTACAGTGAACATGGGGGCTCAGATAACTTCTCAAGAAAGTGATTTCATTTCCTTTAAATATATGCCCTGTAGTGGGATTTCTAGAATCATGAGGGAGTTCTGTTTCCTTGAAGAATGTTAATCTGCATCCCATAATGGGACCCTGAACAATGTATAAGAGTCTTCTTTTCTCCTCATCCTCTCCTCTATTTGCCTCTTTTCTTTTTGGTCAAGTCCAGTTCTCAGTATTTTTCTTGCATTAATGCATTCAACTTGATAGCACCCCTATGAGATTGAAATTCAACTGTATCTTCGAGGCACAAACACGGAGACACAAAGAAGTCCACTGGCTGCTCTAGGTCATAAGAACGCCCAAGCGTGCACCCAGAAACTCAGCTTCAATGGTGCTTCCTGAACCTTGATGACCAACCTCATCCTTAGTCATTGCATGGCCTCAACAGAGCGCTTCAGCAGTGTGACAAGAGGGAGCTGTCAGACGGCTGGGTGTCATCTCAGGTTCACGTTCTTCTGGATAATCCTCACTTATTGTAAGAACATAATTATCCTCTTCTTTCTGGACCACTTTTAATGTTCTCTATAGTTGTGACTCTGCCATGCTTTAGCTAGTAGTCCATGAAAATCCTGCTACTGGATCAGCCCAGAAGACTCTATGCTGGTAAGAAGAGCGGGGCATGAAAGCCAGGTACCACATCATATCCATCATATCCTTCAAATGCAGAATCTAAAATTCCATAGAAAAGTAGAATGCAGTCACCAGAGGCTGGTGCTGGGCTACAGGAAGTGGGGATATTATCAGAGGGTGTCAAGCTTCGGAGATTTGCAGATCTGTTGCAGAATGGGGTGACAGAGATTATTGGTGCAGGTTGGAGGTGAGGTGCCAGGGAACGGCTCAGGAGCTGTAGGCTTGGTCCTCAGCTGGTGGAACTCACCAGGAGGTGGCGGGAAAGTAAGGTGGGAGGCCTCACTGGAGAAAGCCGGTCACTCAGAGGGAGTGTTCTCACCACAAAAGCGAGTGTACAATACGCAAGGCTAGGTTTTCAAGATTGTATTTTTAACTGAAAACTAGAAATAGTTTGTGGGGCACAAAGTGGCATTGAGATTGTATTCATGTGTTTTAAATAATTAGATTAAGCTGACTATTATATTCATTACCCAAGTAATCATTTCATTGCCTCTTCGGGTTCCCAGCGATGGGTAATATTCAGCAGAAGAGGGGAAGAGGAAATAAAAAGGAATTAAGATTTGACAGACATCAACTCTCATCTTATTAGAAGAAAGCTTTTCATTAGAAGAAGACCAGAACCTAATCAACCTGCCTTTCCAAGATTCTGACAAGCAAGTACTTCTATAAGATTAGTGCCGTATAACTTAATTATTTCCGTACGTGCTGACACTTCAACACTGGAGTGGTGTGTTGCATTAACAGAGCGCTGATGAATAACAAGACTTCTTACACTGCAGGGAGTGGTCTTTCGGCTCCTCTCTCACCCAGACACGGGCGCTGTCCCTCATTTATAGAGTTTTGTTTGAAGGCATAGAAACCCATACTCCCTACAGGCAACACCATAAACAACAAAGCTGTGAAGTCAGCGCCCAGGACTGGGTAAAGATTTGGAGGTGTCGGAAGGACTCTCACCTGGAGTTAGGGAGTTGCATGCTTAAGAATATTTGCATGGACCCGGCAGGATGGCTCAGTGGTCTAAAGCACCTGCTTAGGAAAGCTTAGGTGGCTGCAGGGACCGCAGTTAGATCCCCGGCACCACATGCTGCACCAGCCCTGCCCTCAGAGCAGGCTGAGCTAGACATAAAAATAAATAAACAAACGAAAGTTCTGAAACAAGAAAAAAAATTCTTAATAAAAAAAGAATGTTTTTATTACTTTCTCAAATCTAAATTAAAAGTTAGTAGGGCAAAGATGGTAGATTGAAAAATAGCTGTGTGCCTCTTGTTCTTCAATCAGAGCAAATTTGATGAGGATAATGAGATTCTGATTCAAATTGTAATAGCAATCACGACGTCGCAGTGAGTCAGTTTGCTAACTCTAGGTTTAGATCTTGGCCTTAGGGACAGTAGGCTGTCTGCGCCTCAGTTGCTTACTGAAGTAGAAGGATGCAGATGCATGTTAAACAGAGTGTACACAAGGAGCTTTTTGTGATCTGATACTGAAGTAAAGTAGCAACTGGGCGCAGTGTGCATCGTCGTGAGAGTGTATGAATGCATGAACGTGTTGCGTGTATGGGCGCAAGTATTGAAGCTGAGCAGGCTGAGAAAGGTAAGACTGCATAGTGTGGGCGAACATGGGCACTTGAAATGTTACATACGAGGGGTGACTATGATATACAGGGAATATTCAAATTGAAAAAAATTATTAGACCACATAAAAACGACTTTTTCTTTTGTGTGTGTTTTTCTAAAAAAAGAAAAGATGCTATAAAATGGTAAAAACACTTCTAAATAGCCCCAAATGTTGAAGTCTTCTGTTCTGATTTGTTTTGGTTGCAAAATGGTAAGGGAGGTGTTGAACGGTTAGAGGTGGTTTTTTTTTTTTTTTTGCAAGTTTGTGAGGGGAAAAAGTTTTGGTTTGTCTCTACTGACCTAAATGTGTTGGATGTTCATGTGTTGTTTTGGTTTTGCTTTATCGATGCACGATGATTTTGAACCACAGAGTGAGTTGTAGTCGTGGAGAATCTGCTCTGTTGGTCCTTCATACACTTCTGCGGTTAACAGAACACTGTACTGTGCATAGGAGTTCAGTAATTTGTAATAAATTCAATTGGCATGAATAAAAAGATTACTAGAGTGAAATGAATTGTCAGTCATCCCTCTCAGAACGCTCCTTGCTTGTAACACAACTGTCATTGATGTCACTTTTTGAACCAATTCTTGAAGTCTTCTTTTATAGTTGTTTATATAACCTTTGATAAAAATGCAGTAAACTCTGCTGCCAATGTCATTCAGTGAACTGACAGACTAAAAAATCCACCATTATGGTGCGTCTCACTCACCATATTCACTAGATCTGGCCCCAGGTGACTTCTAGGTCTTCTCAAATAATTGTTTCAATCAACTCAGAATATTAAGGCAAACAGGAAGTGCAATTAAAGATACATACACTCAGATAGAGCTTCCATAAATTCTTCAGAACATGGCAAGAATCATCGAATACCTGTGCTCAGAGAAAAAGTATAAATTGAAGGGAAGAAAAGGTAATGTGCCTTTTACTGTAATCAATATATTTTTTAATTTTAAAAATAATTGATTTGATGCAGGGTCTTGCTACTCAGTTCAGACTCATAGTGGTCCTCCGATCTCAGCCTCCTGGCACTGGGATTATAGGCCTGCACCACGACACACTGTTTCAGGGGTTCCAGTCCCACACAACCTGTGGTACCAGGGCTCAAACTCAGGACCTTGTGCTTGCCAGGCAGTGCTCATGCTGCCGAGCTATCTCCCCAGCTACACTGTAATAAATATATTTAAATTTAAAATTTACCTCATATTTTGGTCATAGCTCTTAGATGCAGAAACACATTTTCCAGCAGATATTTTACCACCATTGAATGCATCAGATCATACCGTGGTTTCACTCTTTTCTGTCATAACTCTCTGTTTCATTCCGGCACAATATTTAGAGTAAATTTGAAAAAGGAGGATACTGTTGGCTTGATCCTCTTTTGCTGGTACTCAGCACCTTGTGTAGCAGTTGGAAGAAAGAAAATAAACAAAAATAGAGAACAAAAATGTGTAGTACGTGCGACAGGCCAAGATTCTGGTGTATGTTAGCTCATTAGGTATTCCTGCCCACCTTACGAAATAAGTGTCACTACCACAACCATTTTATGGTAGCAGCTAAGTGCTAGCAGTGAAGTCTCCTGCCCAAATCTCCACAGCATGCTGGCGGTGAAGCTGGGAGCTGGTTTCGGTCAGTGTAGCTGCAGGGTCCCTGCTGGTACCCACTACCAGTACAGAATGAATGGGTGGATAAAGGAATGAAGGAAGGAAGGAACTCATGGATCTAGAGGCATCTGCACTTTTCGTTGGGTATGAAACCACACAGTCAACCAGACCAGGCATTCTGACACGAGTAGAAGATTCACTGGGGGCAGCAAGCAGGCTGACTGTTAGCAGACCAAGACAGCAGTGAACAGAGGGCAGGGGACAAGAGACTTTATAGGATCTTTTAGCGAGGGTGATTATGGGCTGGAGTAGCTGAGGGAGAGCTAATCTTGGCAGAGCCGCCAGGTCTGTGGGGGGACATGTAATGTTAACAAGGGAGAGTTTCGTGGTTGCCTGCCCAGGTCCAAGTTAGGTGGACCGGTTCTGTGGTTTGGGGTTTGGCTGTGTGTGGGGTCAAGGGGGCAAGAGTTTGGGCAGAGTACCTGGGAAACCGAGAGGGAGAGTGTTTCAGGCAGGGTGCCGGGGAAACGTTGAATGCTGACCTACCATTTTCCTTATTTCCAGTGTCGCTTTGTACTAGGTTTAGTGTTCTTTGAAATTCACCCGAACCTTCGTGACAATTTCTCCTTCTGTTTTTCAGTCTGCACATCACTCGTCTTGTGAGCTTCACATTAAGGTGGCTTTGTCGTCATTATTTAGATCTAGTCTCACTCACCTTTCTCCTATTTTTAGTGCTATGCCTTTTGAGTATTGGGCAAGTGTTAATAAGGCCCACCTTGCCCTCCCTTTGTGGGTGACTTTTTTTTTTTCTTTTTTTTACTTCAGATGTGGCCACTTACCTTTGGACAGGAGAGAAAAATAAAAGAAAGTGGGCTGTAGTCAGCAATGTTTTTTCATGGGTTATTGTTTGAAGATCTAGTTAAATTAACAAATAAAAAACCTGTGAAAACACCAGAACCTTCTCACATTTTCCATCAGTGGAGTGCGGTTCTCATTTGCTGGTGGGCGGGGGGAACTCTACCTGACAGAATAAGGATGTAAAAAGAAACGCAAAAAGAGAATAAGATAATCAAGAAAAAATAAAAGCGCTGGTTTAGTACTTCTGTAAAGGCACATCTTTAAATTTAGTTGTAAAAACACAGGCAGTAGCATTCAAGAGTTATCAACGGGCACGGAATAATATGATCCATAGAGTTAATGAAGAACCGCCATGGGGAAGCTATATACATAATCGGTTGCTACATGGCTATGATTTGAATTGTCGGTCCCCTCTGGGGGCCTAAATGGTTTTAAAGAGAAACTGCTATTGCTTTCTATCAGCTGAGGGTGCACAGGCAATTTTTTCTTGGAAAGATACATCTAAATAAAATGTCACAATGATGCATGCCTTTAAGAGAATGTTTGTAGAATGTGCAACGTAGTTATGACTCTTTCCAGAGCAACTCAGTAGAGGTTCTCAATTTTCTTTGAAGGAGAATACTCAGAATATAAAGAACCCTGCATGAACAGAAATGATAAGTACAGCTGTCAGACTGAAGTGGTATTTTTTTTGTCATGGCTTTGGTATATTAATTTAGACATTTATGGTAGATCATTTTTTTCTGGTTAGTTCCTTGAACTCGCATTAATGCAAGCATGTGGACTTATTGTCTGGATATTGATATTAGTTACTACAATGGAAGCCATTAAAGGAAGGCAGGAGAAAGAAAAATGGAACTGAGCTTTTAAAAGAATGCAGATGTGGAGCTGTAATTACAGCTAGGAGCTGTAATTTTGATATTAATAAATGAGTGGTTTGATCCTAGGTAAATGACTTAATTTTTCTACCCTTTATCTTTATACTTTACTGTGTAATCAAGACTAACTTTACTGTTATAGGATTTTGTTATAGATTTCCTAGCTTTTTATACTTGAAGTTTAACACAGTCCTGCATTTAGTCTTTGACAAGTATTGATTGAATACTTTGATTGAATGACAAGTATTGATTGAATACACTTTACCACGTGCCGAGACTGCTTAGTAGCAGGGACAGGGTGGCATGCATCTCCTGTGTAGTGGATGTGGTGGGTCACACTGTGTGTGAAGGGGACAACTCATCCTGCCAAAAGAAGGGCAGTCATATCCTGAGCTCAAGGCATGACAAGCAAAGGACTCGGCTGCCTTCAGCATGAGCCAGAGAAAAGACTAGCCTTGGGAAGGCAAGGCCAGCATGCCCAGGGGCAGCTGATGGATGTGATCCAGAGGGAATGCAAGTACAACCAACAGGAGGAGGGGCTAGAAAGGCAGCGTGAGGAGGAAGAGCATGCAAACTCCAGTATGCTGACCTCCGCAGAGGTGAGCTTGTGCAGAGAGAAGGGAAGCTGGGGCCAATGCCCGCAGGAAAGCCCAGCCAGAGGAGCAGTCCTGTAGGCAGCTTTGGAGCTAGGGTTGTCTTTGCAATAGCAATAGGAACCTCAGTCTCTACACGTAAAAATGGGGGGTGTGGACTTAAGGAACTGGTTGCACATCTAAATCTCCTAATACTGCGCTGGTCCACAGTAAGTACGCCACGAACTGTCTTCTCAACCTACACTCTGAGTTGTAAGTCTTCCATCATTACTACAGCTTTTCACCAGTCAGTCATTATGTTGTGCATGTTCACAAAGTCTAATCCAGTCAATTGTAAAGCATTGCTTTTATAACTATAATAAATATCAAATAGCAGATGAATACTAATATCATAATATCTAATTTTAGTATGCTATGAATTATTTGCCAAAAGAAGAAACAAGACTAGTTCTTAAAGTATACACTTCATTGAAATATAATGTACAAGAAAAGTACACAAGTCATAGCTGAATGGGTCATGTGTCTCTGCCGTGTCCCTGTAGCTGTCACCCACATCAGCGAGCCTGCTGCCTGTCCCTTCCTGTTACCCACTCCCTCTTGTCCATGGTAAACACTATGCGGACTTGTCTACTCATTTTGCCTGTGTTGAAACATTTGAGCAGAATCGTATGGTACATATGCAGTAGTCGTTTATTCGTTTTCATTAATAGTGGAACTCCAGTATAAACACATTGAATTTATCTGTCCTGAAGTTGATAAGCAAATTTGTATGAATTCAATAAATATTTTCAAATAAGCAATTTAATTAACTTTTTAAGACTCCTTTCTCATTCATAAAAATAAGTACAAAGCTTATTCTTCAAGATTGTTTTGAAGATTACATGGGATCAATATAAAAAGTCTGCTCTGTTATGCAGATGAGGAATTCAGTTAGAGAAATCAACTATATAGTTATGACATCCACACTCCAAAGAATCTAGAAAATAGAATTATCATATATGCAAAATATTTTCTTTCCCTTTTGTGTGTATTATTCCTGATTTTATATTATTTATTTTTTATTCATTTTAATTAGGAAAAAAATAAAATAGCAATGAAACAGTTTCAGAGCAGGTTAGTATGATGGACGATGGATACAATAATTGACACATGTATACTATCTTTTTTTTTTTTTTTTTGTACATTGCCTTCATAGTAGTTATCCAGAGGGCAAGATGGAGACATGATATCTCATTTAAACAATGTTAGTAAAAAACTTTCTTCTCAATGAACTAAGAGCAGCTTATATCTATCCTAACTATCTTGTATATGCATATATATTTTTTCCACAACGAAATACTCCTTTATTTATATCCTCCACTTTCTGTTTTGTTTTGTCAGAGATGGTGTTCCACTGTTGTTAGAAAAGCTGTGTTTGTAGAAGCCTTTAAAAGACTTTTTTGCCGGGCGTGGTGGCGCACGCCTGTAATCCCAGCACCCGGGAGGCTGAAGCAGGAGGATTGGTGTGAGTTCGAGACCAGCCTGGGCTACAAAAGTGA
>PVJA010015478.1:0-37521 GCA_004027025.1 Myocastor coypus | reverse complement strand
CGGGAGCAGGACAGGTCCATCCTGGAGAACAGAATCCAGGTGAGTTCAGCACGGTGTCCACATGGGAGTCTCTGCCCTGGCTGGGCCACCTGACCAGAACGGGTCCCTGAGCCCAGTCAGAAGTCCCCTATGTGGTCAGAGCTTGGCCACTTGGCGTGGGGGCAGAGGCTGAGGGTGGCCCAGCCATCTTTCCCAGATGTCTCTGTTTCAGGCCCTACCCATCAAAGGACAGTGGGGAATTCAGGGGACATTCCTGGGGCCAGGAGCAAGGGGTCTCAGGTGTGATGCACGGGTGTACAAAAAATAAATAAACAAACAACAACCTCAGGCTATCACAGTGAACAATATTTACTGCAATATTTAAAAAATGAAATTAACACAAAAATCCATAAGGAACAAAAATGTCAACATTTTAAATAAAGACAGGAGCAGTAAGCGTGGCCTGCTGAGCCATGTTGGAGCCTGAGGCAAAAGGAAAAAAAAGCCAGCAATTGTAATCTTGTCTTTATTTTAAAATGTTAGTATTTTGGTCACCATGAATTTCTGCCATTCATTTTGATTTTTTAGAGATATTCTATTAAAACTGGGGGGCCAGCACGGACAGCTCAGGGGTCTAGAGCTCCTGGAACGCCTGCTTAGGCAAGCTTAGGCAAAGCACAGGGACAGGGCTCCGTCCCCAGTCCCCAGCACCGCCTGCTGCACCAGCCAGCCCCACCCTCAGGGCATGCTGAACCAGCCACAATAAAACAAAACAAAACAAAACCCCCAGGGATGCTGCATGTGTGTGCAGCTTCCTCCGCTGAGGAGGCTACGGTGGGGGACCCTGGAGCTCCAGAGTTTGAGGCCAGCCTGGGAACATAGTGAGGCTCAATCTGAAAACAGAGCAACCAAGAACTTGCATTCAAATATTGGTTACCCTGGTGACTGAGGTTTTGGGCTCCCTGTAAACATCGTGCCTCCCTTGTTCCCCTGGCCCTCGGCTTTGCATCACTGCCTGTCCGTAGCTGGAGGAAGGTTTGGTTGCGCAGGTTGTTTAATCTCTTCCTGCCTCTTGTAACTTGTGGACTATAATTTTGCACTGACTTCTTTGAGGTGCTGTGAGGGTGAAATGCGGGTCTGTAGATTCCTGGTGCTCTTGAGGGTTTTTTTTTTTTTTTCCCAGCCAAAGGGCAATGCATCCCCCAGGTGGTGGTGGTGGGCACACGAGAGCCCCTTGCTGCTTGAGTGCAGGTGTTCTATGTCCAGGAGCCACAGGGTGGGGAGAGAAACAGGCTTGCTGACACTTACCCACTGCTGTCCTGCCCCAGCTGGCCCTTCTGCTGCCGGCCGTACAGAAAGAAGATAGCAAGAGCCACACCCAGGATGAGGACCATGGCCACTGTGCCTGCCAGGAGCTTCAAGGCACTTCCTGGGCCCCCAAGGGGCTTTTCTGGAACCAAGAGATAAAGAGGGAGGGAGAGACAGAGAGACAGAGAGAGAGAGAGAGAGAGAGAGAGAGAGAAAGGAGAGACAGGTAGAGACAGAGACAGAAAGAGAGACAGAGAGACAGAGAGATAGGCAGACAGAGACAGAAAGACAGAGACAGAGAGAGACAGAGTCAAAGACAGAGACAGAGAGAGAAAGAGAGACAGAAAGAGACAGAGACAGAGAGAGAGAGAGAGAGAAAGGAGAGATAGGTAGAGACAGAGAGAGAGACAGAAACAGAGAGACAGAGAGACAGAGAGACAGAGAGACAGAGAGAGAGGAGAGATAGGCAGACAGAGACAGAGAGACAGAGAGAGACAGAAAGACAGAGACAGAGAGAGACGGAGACAAAGACAGAGACAGAGAGAGTAAGAGAAACAGAAAGAGACAGAGACAGAGAGAAGAGACAGAGAGAGAGAGAGAAAGGAGAGACAGGTAGAGACAGAGAGAGAGACAGAAACAGAGAGACAGAGAGAGGAGAGAGGAGAGATAGGCAGACAGAGACAGAGAGACAGAGAGAGACAGAAAGACAGAGACAGAGACAAAGACAGAGACAGAGAGAGACAGAGAGACAGAAAGAGACAGAGACAAAGACAGAGACAGACAGAGAGAGAGAGAGAGAGAGAGAGAGAGAGAGAGTCTGTCAATAAGGACTTCCTTCTTCCATGAAGAGCAGAAGGCTGGATCCTGTCCCCCCACACTAACTGCACTCAGGCTCCATAGGGCTGGTTGTCCAGCTGGAGGCACAGAAGCTCACCCTCTGTCTCCCAGGGCTGTAACCACAGACTGTGGCTCTAGGGTGGGAGTGCAGACCCAGGGCAGTTCGTATGGGGGTTCCTTCCTCTCTTTCCATCTCTGGCCCTGCATGGAAGATCCCTGTTGAAGAGCAGCTTAATTTCCTTCCCCTCCCCACTCGATTAAACAAGCAAGGTAACTGGAACTTGCCCTCACAGCTCAGGAGAGAGGGTGAAGATCACGGTGGGGCGCTGGGAGCTGTGAGGTGGGATGAAAAGAGGTATTTGTTGTACCAATAATGATTTGAAAAATTATAACATCTACGCCCTGTGTTCTGTATAAAAGGACAACAATATGCATTACATCAAATATTGAAATATACTACTAAAGTGTTTCAAAACTGTCACATTGTTATACACTGTTATTTCTTATTAAAAGTAATAAAAAATAAAAAAATATGCTAGAGGGCTGGCTAGATAGCTCAGTGGATTAAAGGGCCTGCTTAGGCAGATATAGGAACCAAGGTTCAATACTAGGTGTGCTGTGCTGGATCCGCCCATGGGGTACACTAAGAAGGTATTGAGATGGGGCCTAGTGGTGCGTGCTTGTAATCCCAGCACTTTGGAGGCTGAAAACAGGAGGATCACTACAACTCTCTGTAGTGAGACCCTGTGACCCTGTGCTAAATACATACATACATACATACATACATACATACATACATAAACAAAATGCTAGAGAAAAGAAAGAAAGAAAGAAAGAAAGAAAGAAAGAAAGAAAGAAAGAAAGAAAGAAAAGAGGCTCCTGGAGGAGCCGGAAGCCGGGTCTCTGTCCCTAGGAAGGAGAGCTTGAAGGCCCCAAGGGCTGCAGCCTACAGCAAGTGGTGGAGCCACTCTCTGGTGGAACCCGGCCTGCGGGAGGAGCAGGGCTGGGTTGTTGGCAGCCCCTCTCCACTTGTTGTGTGGCTGGGCAGGTGACTCAACCTCTCTGGGTCTCGGAAGGGAAGGGTCTGGTTACAAGAGTTTCCTTAAGATGAGCCGAAGCCACCAGGCCATCCTGTGGCCAGGTCATTGACTGCTGTCTGGCTATTCACCTTTGGTGTCTAAAGCCAGCGAGGGTGCCAGACCCTTTGTGTCCCTCCCTCTGCTGGGCTCTGTTTCTCACCTTTGACCTTCTCAACATTCAGCGAGGAAGGGAGTGGGGAGGAAATGCTCTGAGCCGTTTTCTTTGCTTCCTCCTACCACCGTGTTATATGATTAAACACAGAGGGCCTCAATAAAGATACCAAGTGGCAGTGTGCAGTAAATATCATGGAGCCAATTTTCCTAAAATGGGATCGACAACTCTGCGTCTGTCTGTCTGTCTGTCTGTCTGTCTGTCTGTCTGTCTCTGTGGGTGTTTCTGTAGTACCCTCACCCCCATCCTAGCCCCGGACACAGGTGTAGGGAGATGCAAGACGTAGGGCTTCCTGTCCTCTGGAGGCTGCTGAGGATGGTATCCAGCCATGTCCTCCAGCACCAGCAGGAACCATTCTCCCAGGGGGCCTTGAAACCATTGCCCTGGTACCCTATATGGAGTGCCACGGAGCCTGGAGGCTTGTGATGGGGAGGTGACTTGGTCAGATTCATAGTTTAGAAAGGAGACTCAGCTCAAGGGTGGTGAAGGCTCAGGGGCAGCAAGACTGGTGGCAAAGGGGCCGGCTAGGCTGTGGCCGAGGCTTGGGTGATGGCAGGATGGTGCTGGAGACAGGACGAGGCCTGCTGGGAGGAAGGAGCTGCCCAAGGCAAGCTTCAGAGTTGGGGCAGGGCGAGGGTGGGCAGGGGCTGCTCTCTCTACGGGGTCTCTTCTCTCTTCTCCAGGCCAACCCATCTTCTGTGTTTCTCTGGCCACCCATCCCCTTGCCGCACCCTCCTCGGCACCTCCTTCTGGGCCTTTCTGTAGATGGTGAGATGCTTCAGCCTGGCACAGCTCAGGCTTTGTGTATAGGAAAGCGCTCTTTAACAGCACAGTGAACGACAGAAGGAATGATAGAAAGACTGCAAGCTGGCTGGGTGCCCTAGCAGAGGGGCTTAGGGGAGAGGGTCAGCTGGGCTGCTGGGCTCTCCCCTTCTGCCAGGGAGTGCTTGCACCGAGAGCCTGGGTCCTGGGCCAGGCTGGTACTGTCAGGGGCTAAGTCCTCTTTCTGGCTGAGGAGTACGCTTTTCTCCCCCCCAAACCCACCCACAGCCAACCTGGGCAGGACTCCAGGCCCCCAGGGCCCAGGCAGGAGATGGAGACAAGGACTGGGTACTCAGCCTTGCGTGCCCCAACCTCTGCCTGGCACTTGCAGCCTGCTGCCCTCCAGCACTTGGGGGGGCCACTGTAGCAAGTAAAGGCGTCAGCTGTCCTGACAAGGGGTCTTACACCATCCTTGCCGTGCAAGCAACAATGAGTGACGGATGAGTCGGAATGCACTCATGTGGACCTTTGCACAACCAGCACCAGTGCCCCAGACCATAGTAGAGAATTCTGATTTTGTTCCCTCCAAGTAGCCTCATGCCTATGTTCCACCCTCTGCCAACCTAATTGTGACTTCCCCTGGAGTCCCCCAGCCCTGGATGATCCATCTGATTAAGTCCCACCTTGGTGGAAGAAGCACTAGCAAAGAAAGGACAGGTGGGGACAGCAGAGGAGAAAGGCAGGGAAGAGAAGCTGGCCTTAAATGTGCGTCAGGCCAGGTGCCATGCCGCCCCCTTGGTCAATCGGGGCTTGTTTGTTCCTCGTAGGAAGCCTGGAAAATTAGATATTATTGTTGATGAGCAAAATCAGGTTCAGCGAGGCAGAGTGACTTGTCCAGGGTCATCCAGCTGGACCGTGGCAGGGTGAGCCCTGGGCCCAGGCGGGGTGTGGTTCTCCCTGGCTCAGGTGGAAGGCACTTCAGGTCCGGGCTGCTCGCTCGGCATGGACCTGCTGCGTCCCTCTCAGCCCTGTGCAGACCCAGCTCTCCCCAGCCCCTCCCGCAATGGGAGGCCTTGGTTGCTTTGTCTCGGAGCTACTCCTTGACAGCTGTGAGGAGGGGTCCTGGCACTGTCCCCAGCTGCAGTCCTGGCACAGAGCCCCCAGACGCTCTCTAGTTACACCGTGACAAATCTGTCCGCTCAGTCCCCGCTCCACAGGATTTAGGGCAGTCTCTGTCACCTGCAGTTTGCAGGGCCTGGCGGTGAGAGGAGCCTGGGCTAGGGTTGCCACATGGGGCCTGACACAGCTGGGGACAATGAGGGGCTGTGTTCCTCTTTCTCTACCGAGAAGGCTCAAGGAAGTTAAGTCAGCTGTCCGGAGTCCCACAGCCAGGACTGCTACAGCTGGACTGGGACCAGGATGACTTCCTTTTTTTAGAGATGGTGTCACCATGTTGCCCAGGCTGGTCTCAAACTCCTGGGCTCTGTCAGTCTACCCTCCCCACTTCCTGAGTGGCAGGGAGACAGCTGCTCATTCGCACCCCACTCAGGTCTCTGGAGAAGTCCCTGTTTCTCCACATGTCTGTGGCCCAGGGTCCTCTAGCGGCTCCTCCTCTCCCTGCTGCTCCTCTGTTGGAACAGGGCCACCTCTGCTGTGCCACTGACCAGCCCTTCTGTGACTCTGAGTATCTCTCAGGGTTCTGAGGAGCTGTGGAGCACAGCCCAGGGCCAGTGTTCTCCCTCAGCTTCCCCTGCCACCCCTGGCAGTCAGGCCTTCGTGTCCACTGGGAGAGGAAGCAGATGCAGACCTCCTGGCTCCTGGCTGCCCGCTTGCCTTCTTGGTGCTCCTTTTTCCATTAGACAGACGTGTTCTGAGCTTCTAGGTGCCAGGGCTCTTGCCCCTGCCTAAGGGTGGGGCTCATATATATAACAAGTAAGTTCTCTATTTTGAGATTCATGCTTCCAGAGAAGGCTGTTGAAAGCCTAGCGTGTGTACAGCGAAGGGAGTGATTATCCAGGGGTGCATGGCTTCACAGAGGCTGGGACTTCTGGGGAGGGGTTTGAAAGCACAACAGGAATTGTCTAGGAGCAGAAAGGGACAGACACACGGCAGGTGTGGACAGCTGTAATGGCATGGGTGTGTGGCGTGGAGGTGTGCGAGGAAGTATAGATCCTGGATATGGCTGGGAAAGGGGGTGTAAGGGAAGATGGAACAAGAGGGGAGTCGGAGGCTGAGTGTGTTCGAGGCTTAGAGCTTCTTCGGTGTTTTCTTTTTTTTTTTTGTCTTTTTGAGACAGGGTCTCACTGTGCAGTTCAGGCTGGCCTTGAGCTCACTTTTGCAGCCCAGGCTTGTCTCGAATTTGCACTGATCCTCCTGCCTCAGCCTCCCCAGTGCTGGGATTATAGGTGTGCGCCACCACACCTGGCTTAAGAGGCTTAGAGCTTCTACAAGGATAATGGCAATGCCTTTTCTTCTGCTGTCCCTGCCTGGGGACAGAGACCCTGCCTGTGCTGGGATTGCCTGCCCCAGCCCCTCAGGGCAGCCAGGTCAACTACTTTGCCCAGGAAGCTGACCTGGGAGGGTCACCACGCGATGCAGGCTGTTTCAGAGCAGCATGCTGGCTCTACCCTTCTGGCTTAGACTGGAGCTGTTTGTGGTAGGTGGGGAGGAGGAGGGAATCTGTACTTGGAGTGCAGTTGGCTGAAGGAAGGGCTGAGCTCTCTGCCCAGGCCTCACCCTGAGGGTCGGTGTCCGCTGCCCACTCTCCAGCCGGGTGTACAGATGGGCTCCTTCCTGCTGGCCAGAGGCAGGGCTGGTACAGGGCTTTCTGGCCTGGGCTGGCTTTCTCTGTTCCAAAGGGCTGGTGGCAGGGTCCCGTGGCCTTTCTAGGTTCTCTAGTTGTCCAAGTGCCAGGAAGAGGCAGGGCTTCCAAGACTGCACTGGGAACTGAATCCAGGGTTTTCACACAAAGATAACTGCAAGTCCTTCTTTGAGTCTGAGTCTTGCAAAGCCTCTAAATTGGCCAGGCTAGGCTTGAACTCGAGATCCTTTTGCCTCTGGTCCCGAGTACTGAGATTGCAGCTGTGCACTGAGCCTGGCTACCAAGACTTGTCTGAATGTAAGAACACTCCCAATTCACTGCGAGAAGGGAGTTAGGACTTGTGACGGGGCTGGATGAGGTGGTGGGGGCTGAGTGTTCTCCCTGCCCCTGCTTGTCTCATTTCAGTTCTTTCCAGGCTTCTTGGTTGCTGTGCCGTGACACTTGGGGGTGGGGGAGCATTCTGCACCCCAGAAAGGCGGACAGAATCTCCTTTCTTCTCCAGTTCCACCCACCCACACTCTTTCTTCTAACCCCATGTGTCTGAGGCGGACGGGTGTCTCAGTGCTCTCTCCTGGCCCTATGCAGCCAGTGACTAAGTGACTTGGACAGGGCCAGGGTCTGCTCCCTCCTCTCTGTGGCTACAGGTGAGGCTGCCTGACCTTCCATGCTAAGCCCTGGAGCCACGCAGAACTTCCTGGCTGGCTCACTCCTGCCCCTGCCCTGGCTGCTCCCACTGGCCCAGCCTGGGTGGGCTTCGGGTTTGCATCTGTCCTGGAAGAACCCTCTGTGTCATAAGCCTTTTCTCTTTGGCTACAGAAATTGCTCTGGTTCTGACCTTGGCTGGCTGTCGCTTTCAGTCACCTTTAGACCTCTGGGCAGAGGCGATCTCCTTTCTCCCTTACCCCTGACTTCCATTTCATTTGCTTAGGGCAAGCATAAATTATGTAAAGTGCTTAGCACAGCGCCTGGCACATAGTCAATATGTAATAAATGATTGCTATTTTTGTTATTAGTTATTCAATAAATAGAAATTCACGGTGGCGGCGAAGTGATGGAGTTGCTAATGATAGCGACGCTGTTGCTGCTGCAGCTGCTGATGGGGGCGGGGGTGGTGGCCATGGCAGCGGCCGTGATGATGGAGATGGTACGGTGATGGCGATGGTGATGGTCGTAGCTCTCCTTCCCTCCCTGGACAGCGACTGCTCTAATGCTGCTTGGGTCACGTTGCTGCCGTGGCTAGCTCATCATATTATCTATTATGTCTTTGGTGTGGCTTTATAGGGTGACCTCATTCCATGCCACCACGCTTTTGTGTCTGCGTGCAGAGAGGTGACTGGAGGGCTCAGAGCAGGTTGGCCAAATGCTCAAGGCCACACAGCTCACTGGTGTTGGAGGACAGACAGGAGCCAGGCATCGTCTGACTTTCTGTGCAGTGCTTTGCTTGGTCTAGAGGAGGACCCGCCCAGATCCACATTCATGCCGCTGCTACCTCCTGCTAGCCTTGCCGCTGGCCTCAGTCCACTTGCAGAGGTCAGGCCAGTCCCGCTTGAGTTCCTCCCTTTCTTAGCCAGCTACTCCTGCCCTCTGAGCCCCGGGGTCTCATCTGGAAATCAGGAATAACATGGGATGGGTGTCAGGTACAAGAGAACTCTTCAGCCTGGAGCCTGTGCACGGTCCATGTTCACTACGTGTTTGTTCTCACAGGGCAGGGAGGAGCCTGCTCTGAGCACTTGGGCCTGTGGGCCTCTCTGACCTCATCTCTTAGTTTCCTCACCACTGTTACCTTAGAACTTGTACCTCTCCAGGCCTGTGTGAACTTTGGATGAGGAATCAGAGTGTCCTAGAGAGAAAGAGAGAGAGAGAGAGAGAGAGACAGAGACAGAGACAGAGATAGAGAGACAGAGAGACAGAGAGAGAGACAGAGACAGAGAGGGCAGTTGTCGCTTTCCACTTTGCCATCTGGGATCCTCTCTCCAGTATCTGCCAGACCCCAAGCCCCTCTCACTGAGCCCTGTCACACCTTGAGTTGTCATTAGGCTGAGGAGGAGGAGGAAGAGGAGGAAGGACATGCGAACTGGGCCCCATCAAGGTCAGGCCCAGCTGGAGAGAGTTACTGGGATTTCACGCACATTCCTGGGGGGAGGGGAAGCATCTCCCTGTGAGGACCCTGCCATGCTGGGATGTGACCCCAGCCCTTAGGGAATGAAGGGAATGAGTAAGCGAGGGCATCACCAGCCAGGTGGGGCATGGGGAAGCCATCCCTCTGTCGCACACTGTCCCTCCCACCCTGCTGGGTGCCCTGGTTCTTCTTCTCTGCCAGCTAACAACTCTCTTCTCCCCAGCTCATCTTGTAGGGGGCTGCCTTGGGCCAGGGGAGAACAAAGATCAGAAAGGTGCAGAACGCAGTGGGAAGATGAGTGGCCTGGTTCTTCACGTTCTAGCAGCATGGGCTTCACTGCTCTAAGCCTCAGTTTTCTCCTCTGTAAAAGACATGAGTGTAGAGGGCTGGATTCAGTGGTGGCACATGTCTGTAGTCCTGGCACTTGGGAGGCTGAGGAAGGAGGGATGCTATCAGCTTGAGGCCAAGCTGGGCTACATAGTGGATTCAAGGCAAGCTTGGCCTACATGATCAGACTTTGTCTCAAACAAAACAAAGCAAAACAAAACAAAAAAACAACAACAACAACAAAAAAAAAAAAAAAAAAAAAAAAAAAAAAAAAAAAAAAAAAAAAAAAAAAAAAAAAAAAAAAAAAAAAAAAAAAAAAAAAAGAAAGAAAAGAAAAGAAAAGAAAAGAAAAAAAGCAAGAATGAGGAAGGATGCATGTGGTGTGCCTGCCAGGGAGTGGCCTGCGTAAGTCCCAGGAGCAGGTGTAGGGGTAACAGGGTTCCCATATTAGTACGGAGAAGTACAGCATTGCAGGGAGGAGTGATTCTCCTATTTGCTGCATGGTGGAGATGGCCACATGGACATGAGTCCCAGATTCCGCCAGCACTAGGAGAACCCTGCCTCCTCATCCCGAATCACGGTGTCCCCTGGAGCCACTGTCTTGCATCCACCAGGAAAGCTGGGTGGACAAAGAGCCCAAGTCACAGGGCTACTGGGTCTGGCCTATCTTTTACTTTGTTGTGTTTATTACACAGCACTGTGGAGTTTCACTGAAATTCTGAGCAATTGGCCCTTGTGGTTTCATTGTACTGCCTTACTATTTATTCTCTTATGTTCTGCATCCAGAATTGTCAAAAGAATTAAGTAAAAAAAAAAAAAAAAAAAAAGCCCAAAACTTCCCCCACAGAAACCAAAACTTGGGGTCAGGGGCACTGAGAAGCTCAAGTGGGGTCTTGGGTCTAGACACCTCCGTTTAAATAACTAGGTGGGGCTGCCTCTGGAGGGAGAGCTTTGGGGACATTTCTGGGGTCTTTACCAGGTCTCTCCAGCCACTTTCCCACCCTCAATGGCCCCATTGTGCCGGAACTCCATGCTCCTGAAGCTTTTTGACTGTTTCCTGAATGGGGATCGGGTAGTGATTTAGCCCAGCAGGAGGTCTCATGCTGTGGCTTACTCTTCCTGGGCTCAGAGGCTGATGGTGGGAGACAGAGGCCTGAGTGACAGCAGTGATAAAGTACTGAGATTAGGCTCCTACTTTGTATTTGGCTGGGGAGGAGTCCATGCAGGAAAGTCTGAGATCCCCCGGTTTTGGGGAGTTGGTTGAAGGCTACAACAGCCAGTGAATTCCAAGCAGGCTTTGCCCCACTGGGCCAGGCCTGGAGCTGCCCTGGCAGGTGAAGAAGGAAAGGGGAGCTAAGTGGGGATCTAAGTGGGGGTTAGGGGTAGGGAACAGCGACCCTGCTGTTCCCTCCCCATTTCTACTTACAGACTGGCCTGAGCCTCAAATGCAGCCTGTTCTTCCTGTTCTTGCTTTCTATTTTGGGGCTTCCCACAGCTGTTACCCACCCAAGTCTTCCTGTTCTTGCTTTCTGTTTTGGGGGTTCCCAAGGCTGTTACCCACCCAAGTCTGAGGACCTGATGATTCGAAGTGTGGCCTGGGGACAGGTCCCACCTCAGCTCTTTCAAGCGCTTTCCTTGGTCTACCTCTGTAGAGGAGCTAGCTCTTGGTGATCTCAAACTTTTGAGCTTCCTACCGTGAGTCACCGCTAGTGGGGACATTCTGCTCTTGATTTCAGTTAGGATAACATGAGCACTTTATAAGAAAGTGAGAAAAACAAGAGACACAAACCCCAGTAATGGCTAAAGTGCATGAGAACCTATTTCTCCTCTTGGTGTAATGGCCTATCAGATACAGATGCACTACACACTGTGAAGGGAAATTCTGTCTGAGGACAGCCTGGATGCTCTGTGACCTGGTGGCCATCCTCATCCAGGTCACTGGTGAGACTGAGGTGTGGGCCAGCAGAGTGTCTGCCTGGGGCCGGGTGTCTGTGCCTGAGCTGCCCGAGTCTGGGCTTTCCCTCCACATGACCTGATGGATGCTTGTCTTCTCTCTGTGCCTGGGCTTGCCCTTGACAGGCACCAGGCTCAAATGTCAACGCTCGCTGGGCTGTGCTTGTCTTGCTGGGCATCACTCAGCTGTGAGGACAAGAGGATGCTGCATAAGGACACCAACTGACCCTGGAATCACTCTAAATGCACCTCTGGGGTGGCAACATTCAAGGCCTAATCCTGATGGTGTCTGGCAGTCCCAGCCTCTGCCATGTCTGGGGAGGGTTCAAGAAGTGGGACCCTGCCACTGGCTCTATTCTGAGCAGGTCCCTGAGTCTTCATGGTAGGAATAACCTTGAAAGGTCATTGCGTGATGCTTAACATTGACAGAATTTTACAGCATGCAGTTCACCGTAGGCTTTTACTTACCTTTGCTATAATTTTAGCAACAACATGGACTAGGAGTAGTAGTTTTCCTCTCATACAGGTATGAAACTGAGGCATAAGAGAGAAATCATCTATCTAAAGTCACCTCGAGATACCAACAACCAGATTTGCCAGGCTTCATATTTGGGCCCTGAGGTCTGCTGGCCCAGAGATTCTCCAACTTTAGGGCACAAGTATTTCTTGTCTTCCACCTCTAGTGTGGAGGACCTGTTCCTTACTATCTTGTGGACTTGTGGACTCTAGGCCTTCTCTTCAGAGTATATAGCAAGTGCACAGGTGAATCCAGCGGTCATGAGCCATGTATGGAGAGAGGGCTACTCTCCTCAACAATAATAGGACACAGTAGTAGGACAGACAAAAGCTCAGTTTTGGCGGTTAGAAAGATTATAGAATGCCATGGTCCCAGGAGTGGATAGACAGGGTGGGACTGTTGCAAAATTCAAGAGACTGGAGAGATCACAGGAGGAACAGTAGCATTTATTTTAAGTGTGCCCTGACTCAGCAGACATATGTCTGAAGGGATGAGCCCTAACAAAGGAGGACTCCTCTGTTACACATGTTGCTGAGGGGATTGGTCTTCTCAAGGGCATGAAACTTGTAGGCTTGCAAGTTTACAGAAATAAGACAAAGGCAGTTTGTTAAGCCGTGATAATTTTGTAGTTTAATGTATCCTCATGGCCTTGTTTGGGCAAAACAGGATGGTATGGGAATAGGAAGTTAGAAACTTTTACTTACAAAACAAAATATACTGCTTTTATCTATATTGGAACAAAGAATGATAGCCATAGGGAGAGGAAAGCTCAAAGGGGAATTTGCTTCGGTTGGGGAAACTTATTTTTCCTCCTTTTAAAGTCCATCTTCAGGACTTCAAAAGCTTAAAATTCCCAAAGTAAAGAGGGGGAATTGAAAGGACTGTTTGTCTTCCTGGAGTAATGGTTGTTCTTGGTCTAGCTGTTTACTTCTTTGACCAGAGGCCCTCCGACCTTATAGTGTGTCCACAGGTCCTGGTAGAAAATCCTCCCCAAAAATGCATGTGGAGGAGAATGTTAGCGTGGTCTGAAGGAATAAATATGAGAGGAGGTACAGGTGTGTCAATTCTCCCTTTAAAATGCAATTTAATTCAGTGCAGTTTCTCTGGGTTTTGCCAAGGTCGAGGGCACAAGTCCAGCCACCTCAGAAGGAGTTCTGGTTTTAAGGTTGTGTGTGTTTGGTGTAGAAGAGGAGCTGAAGACTGTAGATACCTAGGGAGCTTCAGGACCTGAGTACATCTGGAGAGGGGATAAGGAGAAGGGTGGTTTAGTTCCAGCATAGCAGGAAGCCTCAGAGAGATTTGGTTAATTTTTAAAAAATCTCATCCGAAGTTGCAGGGAAACAACCTTAAAAGGAGAAATGGGAAGAGTTGGAGTCTGGGTTTTTATTGGGACAAAGATTAGATGAAGCCTGCTTTAGATTAGGAGTGGGCCTGGGGCTGGTGGTGTGTGGACATGGCATTTTTTAGGACAGGCTGGGTGCACAACATCTTATATTCTTACTGGAGTCTGGGATGGAAGCCTTAGGGTCACCATTTTCTACATGTGCTCCAAGTCTCCAACTCATTAGAGGCAGACTTGGTGATTGAACTCAGGCCCATGGGACTCCAACTGGGAATTTCCTAGCAATGAATATGTCTGGGCTGGAATTCTTTAGCGTTACTCAAATGGAACTGAGCATCGTAAACATACTTGGTAAGTTACAGGCCAATGGAAAATTGTGAGCCATGGTGGTGCTTTGTTTAATAAATGATACTGAATACGGATTATCAGAAATTTTACCTCAAAACTTTTTTCTGTGTGGTTCAAGCTGGCAATTCAAACTCACTAAGTAACCCAGACTGATCTTGAACTAATGGCAATCACTCTGTCTCCGTCTCAGCCTCCTGGGTGCTGAGATTACAGGTGTCCACCACCACAACTGATTAGCTCAAATCATTGAAAGTTTCTAAAGAAGGAAGTAAAGGGGGGAGGGTAAATTAATAAAATATTGAGTGAACAAGTAAATGAACACGTTTGTTTCTGGAAAATTCTATATATGTTTAACCCTTGTTAGGATCTGAGCCCATAAAATTAGCACATTGACATCCTGCTGGGAGAGTCTCCTTTGCTTCTTTTCCAGGAGAGTTTGGATACTGTGCAAAGAGCACTTGGTGTGGATTAGAAGCTCCGTGTTCCAACTCTGAATCTATTACTCACTGCTGTGTGGCTCTGGGCAGGACGTGCCTGGAGGTCGTTATTGACTAATAAGGGCTGGGCAGACCTGCCCCTTGTAAACCCTGCAAGGGGCTGGGAAGATGACCGAGTGCCATGGTCCTCTTCCTGCAGCTAAAGACCTGGCTTATTCTAGCTGATGCTTACTGCACGGAAGTCGTCATTCTTCTCGGCATGTTTGATCCTACTTTTCCAGAACATTTCCGTTTCACCAGATCATGTCAGATGCCATCTCTTCTAGGAAACCTTTCTTCGTGAGCCCTGCCTGCCTCTGATGATTCACTCTGATACTGAACATGATTCTCACAAATTCGGGTTGTACTGCCTGGCCTGGGCCACTGCTTCGTGGGTGAACAGAAACCTGCCTGGACTTCCTGAGGAAGGGCTGATGTGGTTCTCCCTCCAAGGGCTCTGGCACTGAGGCCACGCAGGGCTTTCTTTCTAGTGTCTTTATGGTGACAATAGCTGATAGAGGGCAGAATTGCCACGTAGTTAGTGGCAGGACACTTAGGGCCAGGCACCTGTGTTGGAAGTGCAGCTCTGTGACTTTGGCCCACTCTTTTCAGTTCTTCATCTCCCTCTGCCTTAGGGCTGGTGGTAGTAATAATAATGCTGTCCTCACAGGAGGTGGTGGACTTAATATTGTAAAACACCTTGAGTAGTGCCTGGTACTGAATGATACATAAATCTCAGTTATTATTGAAATATTTGGGTCAGTTTGTGACTGGCAAACATTATATGAATATAAGAAATTCTCTTTTTTTTTTTTTTTTTTTTTTTTTGAGACAGGGTCTCACTGTGTAGTCCAGACTGGCTTTGAATTTGCTTATGTAGCTGAGGCTGGCCTCTAACTCATGGTAATCCTCCTACTTTAGCCTTCCAAGTGCTGCGATAATAGGCATGTGCCATCATGCCCTGTCAGAATTCTTATTCTGATAAGGCTCCTAGGACTCAGTTTCTCTATTTGAGAGCTGGGAAAAATGATCCCTGAGGTTTCATCAGCTTCTAATGGTTTGTGCTTTCTCCCCTGTGTACCTGTGAGTTCCAAAGCTGCATGTTCAACTCACCTTTAATGGAAAGTATTTAGAAAAAAATGTATCCATCCTGAGCATGCGCTCGCTTTCCCTTTGTCCTTACTCTCTTCTGAATGTACATTATGTGTGCACATCTGAATATTTACACAGTGGGTTAGTTTTCTCTCACTGGGGCCAAATACTTTAGATCACTTCAGAAGAGGGGAGACTTATTTTGGCTTGTGGTGGCCAAAGTTCTAGTCCATGAACACTTGGCCCCGCCGTGGCCATACGTCATGGTGGAGCACATGCTGGAGCGAAACTTTATGACAGCAGCAAGTAGAGTAGGAGAATGAGGAAAGGGCCACGACAAAATGCATCCCTCAAGGGCTGGCTAGATAGCTCAGCAGACTAAGCGCTTGTTTAGGCAAGTGCAAGCACTGGGGTTCAATCCTCAGCTCCACATGCTGCCCTGGCCCCACCTCTGGGGCATGCTGAGCTGGCCACCCCAGACGGGGCATGGTGATGCACAGCTATAATCCCAGTGCTGTGGAGGCTGAAAACAGGAGAATCACTATGAATTTGAGCTGCAAAGTGAGACCCTGTGCCAAATACATTAAAAATGATAAAATAAAAACAAAAAGCATCCTTCAAGGGCATGCTCCAGTGGTCTACGTCTTCCAGCAAAGCTCTCCCTCCTGAAGTTCCTTCCCACCTCCCTATAGCCCATTCAGCTATGAGCCCATCAATGGATTAATCCAGGGTTGAAAGCAGGTCTTTGGAATTCAATCATCTCCACAAGTCCCCATCTCTAAATGCTGCTGTTTTGGGGACTAAGGTTGCAACTCATGAGTTTTTGGGGGAACATTTCAGAGTCCAACCACAGTACATAATGTTTACATTGTATTAGGTATTATAAGCAGCCCAGAGCTAGATGATTTAAAGAATGCAGGAGAATACGTACAGCCTGTATGCGAATCCATACCATTTATATAAGGAGACTTGAACTTCTACAGATTTTGGCATTAGAGGGTCTGTGAAGCAAATCTGTCACATATACCAAGGAACAACTGTAATTCTGAAATGAGTTAGATAGACTTCCTGCTTGGGATTTGCATATGCTGAGCTATAAGAACAAAAATAGGCCACAGGGGTTGGTGAGGTGGCTCAGCGGTCTAAAGCACCTGCTTAGGCAAGCTTAGACAGCCACAGAGACTGTTGTTCGATCCCTGGCACCACATACTGTGCCAGCCTCACCTCCCCAGGGCAGGCTGAGCAGGCCATAATTAAAAAAAAATAGGGCACAGGTCAGGACATGGATGGGTCTAGACTGTGGGAAGGAGAATCTGGCCCGAGGTAGAGGGCAGCAAATGGGTGAGGCCTGTCTAGGGTTGTCTTATACAAAGCCTGGGGGAAGGTCAGTACCCACTTGCTGGGCTCAGAGCCCTAGCATTTGATGCTGTTTCGTGAAAGCTTCCAGGCAAGGAACCTTTACTTTCATTGATCGAATAGAGTCAACAGACGTCCTCCTTGGAAGAAAATCCTGGAGATGGATCATAGACATAGTCTTCTTGGGGATCTGCTTTCTCCCTTTGCTGCATTCTTTAAATGACATCAGAGGAAATGTAGGGCACCCACTTGGGGTATGCACCCTGGAGCCCCATGTTTTTTTCCTGTGGGAACCCTTTCTCTGCTGCTCCTGCTTCTCTCTCGTAGGGTCTGGTATTGTGCTTTGCTAGCAGGGTGGATCCTTTGCCCCTCTGCCGAGGAGGGCAAAGTATGGGGCTCTCATCAGCAGGGGGAAGGAGAGCAGCCAGGAAGGGCCTGCTGACCCTCTGCCCTTGTCGCTGCAGCCCAGGCTCTGCAGGAAGCTGGCCTGGCCACTATCACCTCCAGACACCTGGCCTCAGCATCAATTGCAGTAGACAGAGGCCATGGGATGGGCCGCAGTGATTCATCACTGTCAGGGCTGCCCTGAGCGCAGGGACCTGCTAATCCAGCACTGCCACTTTGTCTCTGGGAACAGCCAGGAGAGGCTACCAGAATCCCACTTTATTTTACATGCAGAGAGGATCTGTGCCCCAGTCTCCTCTGCTATGGGTTCTGAATGGCAAAAAAAGGCTTGCTCAAGGTCACCTGGTGAGAAGGAGCAGAGCAGGAAGCAGAGCCTGCTCCCCATTCCCCCAGCAGGCCTCTCTCCCTGCTGGGTTCTCAGCCTCCTGCCTGAAGCCCACTTCTGATTGTCTGTCCTTTGGCCCCAACCCATTACAGTCATCAGTGTTGGTACACAGGTGTGGCTTACTGTCCCCTGGCCTTTTTAATCCATCAGGAAAAATGTATTTCTTCAGAATCAATCACAGGGAGCAGGAGGAAGTTTCCTGGTGCTCTCTACGTGGTGCTGTCCCCATCAGGCCAGCCACTCTGCGTTGACATTAGGATCCCCACTTCCTGGTGCTGCTCTTCCCTTTCTGCTCCCTTGGACTCTCCCAAAGCACTCATCACCCCCTGTCACCTTGTCTGGACGGAGTGTCAGTGGGTGTGGTCTTTGCATGGGCCAGACACGTGGAGCTGGGCCTCAAGCATCAGTACACTCTGCCCGTGGTATCGCATCGCTCAACGAAAAGGTTGAGAACAGAAAATGACAAGTACCACAGACTTACATGGAATCCTGATAATCCTTGTTACCCTTTTATGTATTTTATGTATTTATTTTGCACTGCTGGATTTTGAACCAGGGCTTTCACGCTGATTTACACTTAGCTCCTTTTTATTTTTTTATTTTGAGACAAGGTCTCACTAAGCTGCTAAATTGTCTAGGCTGGGCTCAAAATTGAGATCCTCCTGTCTCAGCCTCTCAGAATGCTGAGATTACAGACATGTGCTGTCATTCTTGGCTATTTCTTCTCTTTCCTTTTGGTGCTGGGGATAGAACTCATGGCCTTGCATATACTAGGCAAGTGCTCTACTGCTGAGTTACACTCCCAGGGCCTAAGTTGCCAAGACATTTCTAGAGGTGAAACTGGAGCATGAACGAGCAGTCTTTGATTTGGAGTAAATACGGTCTCATGTTCTTGCAGCTGGCCCCGGTTCACCATGCATAAGTAGTGCAGCACGGTGATTCCAACTGAGCGCTGTTCTCTGTATCTATAGCCCTCCAACCAGCTGGGATGTCATTGTTTGGATGATGCTGATTAAAGAGGATAAAATCTTAGAGGACAGTGGTCACCACCTAGCCAGGATGGGCAGAGCTGGAATCTTAGCTAGGACTTGGCAAGTGTCCTAATACCTGATTTTTCTTTCCTGATAGGTTCTGTTTTCCTACCTAGGGCAGACACACAGTAGTGAAACCTACAGTAAGAAATAACACTACCCTAGCTAGAACTGATCAGCACCCAGCCCATTCCAGGCATTGTGTTGTGTGCTTTAGATGGAGCTTATTTTCTTTTAATCCTAACAGTAGCCACCTGTGGTAGATACCACTCTTATCTGCTTTACAAATAACCAACTCTCTATGAAAGCCATCTTTATTCATCTCAGCAGTCTATTTACATGGATTCAAAAATAAGGCTCAGGGAAGGCAATCAATTTGCCTAACGTCCACACAGCTGATACGTGGCACAACTGAGGGCTGAATCATGGTCAGCTTGACTCCACTGTCCTGTCTTTTCCCTTTCCCTGTGTCTTCAGCAAGTGTCTGTGGTGTACTAAACTGATAGAATCAACACCCCAAAGCACTGCTGGAGCTGAAATGTGGAACCAATGCCCAGCAACACTATGAAAGTCATCATGTTTAGCAGCAGCACACGGGAGAGGTTTACCTGCCCATCCTAAGGCCTGTCCACCCATCCACCCGTGCATCCATCTCCATGTAAGCAGCAACTTAGCTACCTCTGTATCCATGACAACACTACGAAGTTGGCTAAAGAGCTATGCCCACCATGTAAGTGTGGGCAGGTGAGGTTCAGGGAGGACATATCAATAACCCCCCCCCCATGCCCATTCCACACTGATCAGATCAGTTGCAGGGCGCAGTATTTTTTCTCTGGCTCACTGGAATGAGAGAGAAATGGTAGTATTTTATTTGAAGGAAAACCCAAAACAACTGGGACTTAAAAAACAAAACAAAACAAAACAAATAGATTTTACCTCTTAGAGTAATTTTAGGTTCATAGTGAGATTGAGTAAAAGGTACAGGGGTTTCCTAGGGACTCCCTGCCCCCACAGACAGAGGCTTCCCTGACTGTCCATGATTCCATACCAGAGCGGTACATTTGTAACAATCCATGAAGCTTCACGAACACATCACTTCACCTGAAGGTCATGAGTGCCTGGGCTTGTGCAAGGTTACACTGAGTGCCCACTTACAGATCACACTTCCCTGTGACCACTGTCATACTGCACCAAGGCCTGAACTCAGGGTTGGATGACTCCCAAGCCCAGGCAGGCCCCTGACAGCTGCATTCCCTGTGGCCAGATTGCCATGTAGGGTAAGACATACAGAACAGTGGCTTGGCCTGGAGTTGCCATCTCCTGAAGGGAGAGGCCATGCTATGTCATTCTGTGTGCCTTCACAGGGAAAGGCCCAGACCAGAGAGTGAGACTTGGGGCAGGGACATTTTGTGCGCAGGACAGAATAGCCCTGGGATGGCAGGGGTCTTCCAACGGCTGAAAGGTGCTGACACCAGAGGCTCTGATGTTGATATATTTAATTTGGCCCCACCTCTATTGAGTGCCCACTGTGTACCTGCCCCGGGCTGGGTACCAGGGATGAACAAGACATGCTCTTAGTGCTCAGGCTATAGCCTAGTGAGGGAGGTAGCTGGCATGGTGCTATGAGTTGCTGCACCATGCCAGCTACCTCCCTATAAGCCTATAAGACAGGAAAGAAAATAGATTTTGGGGACCCCTGCAGGATGTGGGGGCATGCTTGGAGGTGACAGTCCTGGGAGAATGACAACATGAAAAAGAGCTGGCTCTTTTAACTGAGGAAACCCAGCCAGCTCTGAGCCAGTCATCCCCAAAAGGTCTGCAAGAACAGGCAGACCTGGGACATTTGGGGCCAGTGCTTAGGTGGGCAGAACCCTAAAGGGCACAGCCCCTGCCTCCTGCCCCTAGGCCTCTAAGCAGGTCCTTCCCAACCTGCCTACCAGGGCCAGCCACCATGGAACTGCCCGTCATGAAGCACATTTACTTGTTGCAGGTTGGTGAACCACCATTCAGGGAGGGCCTACTGGTTCCGCTGCCCAGACTTTAAACTCAGAATCCTGCTCTTCCTTTTGGTAGATGCCTAGTGCCTGGGAATGGTCTGAAACCAGAAAGCCTGCTGCTCTAGGTGTGCCTCCCACCTGGCCCCTGCTTGCCTCCAGGTGGTGAGTGGCCACTACCAAAGTCTCTGTCATCCGGGATTCCAAGCCTTGGAGGTGATGAGATGCAAGTAACCGAGGAGGCCAACAATAAAGAGCATGCGTGGCCACCCAAGCCCATGTGCTTATAGGAGGGCTTGTCCGGCTCTACCTCAAGCCTATAAGACAGGAAAGAAAATAGATTTTGGGGACCCCAGAAGCCAACACTGAAGCAGAGCTCAAGGACCACTGGCTATGAGATCCTGGCCATAAGGGCAAGCATGGAGGTGTTCTAGAACAGGACCCAGTTGATGCTCCCCTCAAGCCTTCATGAGCTTTTTCTCCCCCCACTATCCCACTATCCAGCCTTCCCAATTTTCAAGCCATCTCAGGTACCATCTCTTCCAGGAAGCCTTTGTAGATGAGCCTGAGCGGATGTATGATTTTCTGCTTACCGCCAAATGTCACACCTACAAGCCCAGTCAGTTTCTATGCCACTGGGGGCTGCTTTGTTGGGACCCGGGAACTTGTGGCAGCTCTGGCATCTGACTACACTGATGTGTAGTGTGTTAGGCTGATGCCGCCCACCCTTGGGGTTCCTCTGGCCTCCTACTTGCTGCTCCTGAGACATGGACTCGCCCTTGCGCATGTACAGCGCCTACTTTCTGATCATGTGGATGGGCCAAGCCTTAGTTCCTCTAGATTTTGCTCCCTATCTGCAGCATGGCTATTTTGGACTACGAAGGGCATCTTAAGAACAAGTAACCTAAGATGCCCAATTCTCAAGTCTGCCTGGAATACTCTCAACCCACACTCCTACAAGTCAAGACCAGGTGAAATGTCACCTCAGACTCTCTCAGAAAACATTATCAGGCCCTGTCCTGTGTACCGTATCACTTTGCACATGGCCTTGCTACAGCCTGTGGCCAGCATGTACTGGCTGTTCTGGAACCTGGGAATCTGCAGGCCCTGAATTCGTTGAGCAGGGATTATTACAACAGAGCACAGTGCTTGGCCAGGGTGATCCAAAAATGTGATCTAAATGAGGATACATGGGTGAATGAATAAATCCCTGAATTTGTCATGTTCATCCCTTTAAAAATCTATAGCCAGGGACTGGGGAGATAGCTCTATGGCACAAGTGCAAGGTTGTGAGTTCAAACCCTAGCCCCACAAAAAAAAAAAAAAAAAAAAAAAAAAAAAAATCTATAGCCAGGAGCAGGTGGGTAGGGGAATTGGACGGAGAGGTCTCCACAATTGCTGGAGAGAAGATGTCAGGTATCCAAGTCCCAGGCCCATAGGTCAGGGTGGGGCAACACTGGGCACACCCCAAGGAACCTGAGCCGCTGAGGCGGGGGTTGCTTCCAGGCCATCCAGCTTTGGGTACTTTGCTCTGCTGAGAGTGGCTGTGCCAGAACTGGGACAATGGCTGAGTTTGGCAGAAGGAGGAGCCTTTCTGAAGTTTGTCCTAAATCAGACTCAACTAGAAACCTGGAAGTGTGGTCTCGGATGTCTGGGGTGTCTGCAAGGAGAGACTGGCATCGGGGCACTGAGGCTTGGGGAAAGGGCTGGGCCTGACTTTTCCAACCAGAGCGCTGCCTGGAGAGGCTGTGCCCGGGACTAATTGGCTCACCCTCCTTCCATTGCTGCTGGAGAAAGTCTTGGCTAATTTGCCGGAACGCTCTAGTTAAATGCCAATTAGGACATTCTGTCCACTGCTCTCTTCCAATATATTAATAATGTAATTAAGCATTTATTGCCTGCACAAATTAAAAATTAACTTAAATGGACAGGCTGGAAAAGTGAGAAAGTGACCGTTTAAACAACCAATTTGCATTTCATTCCAATACCAACATCTAAACAGCCCTGTCCAGGGTGCTAGGTTCGGCCTTCCAGTGAGGGGCTCTGCCAGAGGCCAGCAGCTGCGGGTTCTGCTTCTCCATGCCTGATGCTACCCATCTTGTCCCAACCCTAGGTGTGGAGGCCATGGCCTTATTCACAAAGGGCAGGAGGGTTTTCTGCTTAGCGTACAATTTTTTTTTCTTTTCTCTATTGTCTCTGCTCCCTTTTCTAGGGGCCTATGGTGTGGATTTCAGTGAAAAGAGATGCTACCGGGGCTGGAGGGGCTGGAGGGGCTGGATGGGAGGGGGCAGAGCCTCCAGGCCCTGGCTTTCCCATCCTTAGGATTGATTTGTCCTGCATTCCAGCCCAGGAGATGGGAAGCAGATGGTGCTGGTGTGGGGAGGAGGTGGCCAAGCTACAGGACCTTCCCTGCAGCCAGCCCCGTGGGGAGAGATGGGGGGTGGGGTGGCAGCTGCGTTCCGGGGGAAGCTGGGTGGCATCGCATCCTCAGAATAGAAAATGAAAGGACACAGCTCCCTCTTTGCTGTCCCTAGGGACCTGTCTAACATAGCAGGTGTGACACTGCTGGTTTTCTTCTCCAGAGAGCCGCAGCAGGGGACTTGGCAGGAAGAGGGCAGGAGTGGAGACTGGAGGGGTGAGGCAGGTGAGCAAAGCCCAGCAGCTGTGGGGAGGAGCCAGTGTGGCCCTGGGATGCACTGCTTCTCCTTAAAAGCACCCCCTGCCTCCCTTTGGAAGGGCCCTACTGCACCAGCAGACACATCTCTGCCCCATGTCATGCTGCACCCTCCATCCACGTCTTCTTACTTATGTGGGAGACAGTTCCACCACAGTCTGGGTGCATTCTACTTGGGGACCCCTGCAAAATAGTGAGGTGAGGCCCTGTCACAGGCTATGGGTCTGGGCATGGGGGGGCCTCCCATCTTCTCCCCAACTCTTTTGCTATGCTATCTTCTCCAGCCTGGCCTCCAATCTGCCCACTGCAGTGACACAAGGCTAATAGGTTTGTGTTAAACACTTTATTTATAAAAAAGTACATTTTTCTTCCTCAGTACATTTTTCAATCCATCTTTTTTTTTTTTTATTTTTTATACAAGTAAAAGGAGGTGATCCAAACACCCCTTAGGTCAGAACCAGGAGAATCTGCTGGGCCGTCCCCAGGACCAAAGACGAAATGGTGACAAAGAAACTGAAGCAAAGGAAGCGAGTCACACTCAGAGGTGAGGGTGGCAGCTTCTCCTGGATTTTGTTTCCATTTGTACAAAAAAAGGAAAGCCATTTTTCCTGACCAAGCCCATTCCTCACAGCAGGGTCAGAAGAGCAGCAGCGATGGTGGCAGCAGGTGGCCTAGAGCCCTAGCCTCCCGGGCATCTCCCCTGCCCCTCCGTAGGAGAGGGTTTCTGCTGGCAGTCAGGGCTGGCAGGGCCTGGGAGCTCGCCCCCTTGTCCTGGGAGAGGAACACCAGAGTCTGCCAGGCTGTCAGCTGCCTGCATCTGCCTGACACAAGTCCGATCCTTCTGCCTTGAGGATAGCAGAGAAGTTCTTGGGCCGGTGGCTGGGGCACCCGAAGAGCTGGCGGAGGGGGCACATACTCAGGCCCCAGGCCTCTGTGGGTGTCCTTTAGGCCTGAGCACAGGGAAGTCCCCGCTTTCCCTTCAAGGTGTCCAGGGTATGGCCATTCCTCTGCCACATCTACCTGTCTGTGCTGAGTGCCCATCTGGGCATGAGTGTGCACGCACGTGCACACACACACACACACACACACACACACCTGTGCTTGGGTCTGCACGCGGTGCGTGTGCCCGCCGTGTGCATGTGTGCTGGGCCTGAGGTGGCTGCACTTGCAGGCTTGTGTTCACGGACCATGTGCTGCTGCTTTTCAGATCCTCTGGCCAAAGGGGACTTGGATGGTTGTTGCACATTAGAACGACACCAAAATCTGCAAGGACACACGAGCATAGGGGTCGAGAGCAAGGACCGGGAGAACAACACGAGGCCGGAGGATGAACGGGAGGCCTCGGCACAATGAATACCAAGTTTATTTTATTTTCAGCAAAGCAGCTCAGCTCATGCTGGGGCATGAAGGAGAAGCAAAACGTCCTCATCTCCCTGATGGGCTGGGCCTCCCTTTGCTAGCTATGTCTGTAGCCCAGCAGTAGTACCCACTGTTGATAGACATGGGGCCCAAAGAGCCCCATGTCCCCAGGCCACATGCTGACCCCTACTTCATGCCCTTTCTTCACCCAGGCAACAGCTGCCTGGAGGGCTCCCGACCTGTGCTGTGTGGATCCCCCAGTTTGTGCTTTGCTTGGGAGAAGGTGTGGAGGTAGGGACCAGGTGCTTTGGCTGGGCCCAGAGCCTCCTTGGTCTGTCCCCAAATGAGGAATAGTTAGTGGCAGTGCGGGGGACACAGGAGGACGAGTCCTTTCTATTTTGGTGCTCCACGGGGAGAGAAAACGCCTCTGTCAGGTAGAACCCTCAGCTTGCTTCCTGCCTGGGTGCAAGGGAACCAGGCAGAGAGGCCAGACTGGCATGAGGAGGGAAGGGACAGTGCTGGATGGAATGTAGGCAAGGTCCCCTGCCCTAGGGGACACTAATACTGCAGGAGACGCGGCCCAGCTCCTCCACTTTCCTCTGTCCTGTGATCAAAATGATCCTAGATCTTTCTTCCCAATTCCACCTCATTCAGTGCCCCCGTGCCGAGAGGGGAGAGCCGCCCCAGGGCTGGCATGGCTTCAGACTTCTGCTACGTGGCTACTGGGCGGCCTGGGCTGGGATCAGGGCAGTGAGGGCTGGTGAAAGTGGCCCAATGGGTGGGCCCAGGGTTGCCAGGGCAGAGATGGAGCTCCAGCTGGGGTTCAGTAGCAGCACCAGGGAGGGAGCAGGTGGGGACTGGAGGGGCTCCCCTAGGAAGCCTATGGCAGGGTGGGTCAGTGCCCCTGGGGCACAGAGTGGTTTGCCTCCCTCCCCCCAACACTTGCCATCCTACAGAGCATGATACCCTGGGCTGAGGGAGCCCAGATCCTAAGGGCAGGCCTAAGGGCCTTTGGAGCTTGCTCCTGTTATCCCAGGGTCTTTCCCACAGGCACGTCTTCTGGAGTGCCAGGGCCCTGGGGGACAGATGGAGGAACTGAGGCACTTGGAGCTGGGAGATGGAGGAGGCTGGGAGGGGCCTTCCTCCATGGCATCTGTGGGAAAGCCCAGTCCTGGATGCCTGAAAGGAACCCGGAGCCCCATTCAAGGAGGGAATCTGTGCTCACAGCCCAGAGCAGGCACCAGAAGAAGCTGAGTGGGGAGTGGAGGGTGGGTGAGCAGGGGGCTCTCTGGCTTCTCCACCCCCCTTGCATTTTTTGTGAGGCCCACAATGTCCAAACTGGCCTTTATGCGTGAGGTGCTAGCTGTGTCCCTGCCTACCAGGCTGTGTGCAGAGCTTTCTGCATGCAGAATTCTTTCTCCACAAAAATATTTCTTTGTCTCTGACTCCTACCGGTACTTCTGGGTTCCCAGCCCTGACTTTCCAAGAGAATCAGGTGTTGTTAGCACTTGACAGATAGGGAGAAATCTGAGAAGCTTCCGTGCTACTGTAAGGAGAGGTTGGGCCTGCTTGAAACCCTAGAGTGGTGGCATCAAGGAGGCGCCAGCCTCGCGGTCCCTGGAAGTTTCCACAGGCTGATCCTACTCCTAATTGGGAAAGGGGGAAGAGGTGAAGCAGAGAGGGACAGGCCTTGGGCAGTGTCCAGCCTGGGTGGGGTGTGTGACTCCAGCGGACAGCAGGTGTCCATCAAGCGGTGTGTGTGCATGTACGTGTGTGCCTATGGGCCCAGGCATACAGGAAGTGTGGGCAGAGTCCACCTGGGGTCCTGCCCTATGTGGGGAGCAGACTAGGGGAAGGGGAAGGAGGCACCAGAGCTGGGTCAGTTGAGTCTGTAAACCAATGAGGAAAAAAATGTAAAGCCACCTTCACCAGGAAAGCACACTGCCCAAGCTCCAGCTGGGAACCTCAGCAGTCATTTAACACACAAGACGTCCCCGGGTGCTCTGGAGAAGTCACCCCCCCACACCTCTTGGTTGCACCAGCTGTGTTGACTGAGGCCCCAAACCCCAGCTGCACCAGCTTATGGTGGGGGTATTTGGTTCCCTCTCCTTGGGAAGAAGAGCAGCATTTGGTGGAGGGGGTGGGGGGCTCTTCTTCTTGGAGCCCCTTAGTGCTCCACCCCCAACAAAGGGAACACAAACAAATTCCAGTGTTGGGGGGCCGGGGAGGGCTGGCTCCCCAAACCCTGGAAGGATGCCCAGGTACACAAGACAAGAACAGGGCTCCCTACACAGAGGGTGGTGAGGGGGGGGTCATCCAAGAAAGGTATAGCAACACCAAAGCCACAGTTGAACACAACACCACAGGGGAGGGCTGGGAAATAAAAACAAAGCCAGGTCGGGGCTGCCCTACCCTTGCCTGGCTTCCCAGGAGGTTCAGGGCTGCCTCTGGACAAGAGGCTGAGTCTCTCTGTGCAGCTCCCGAAGGGGCTGGCCTTGGGGCAGGAAGGGGGCGTGCGGGTGGGGGCGGGGAGATGTGGGCAGACAGAGGCCCCAAAGAGGGGCTACACATACCACTCCTTCTTGGAAATGAAAGACCCGTCGTTCTGAGAAACCATGTTCTCAGCTAAGTCCAGCTGCTCAGGATCGTACTGGTAGCTCAGAGTCCGGTCCCCGTAGCCGTCCTGACGGGCCTCGGCTTCATCCACTGTGAAGTAGGGTGGCCGCTTGTTGTCCTCATCGTATTTGGAGTGGGAGCCACCCATCTTGCGGTCACCGCCTCCGTCTTCCTCCTCTTCCTCCTCACAGCTGCTCCCACCCAGCGGGCCAGCCTTCTTCTCATCATCTGAGTCATCCGGGTACTGCAGGTTCTGTGCCATGGGTGGGTGGTGCTGAGGGATGCCTGCCTTGCTGTAGCCATTGCCATATACGTGCTTCTTGGTGCTGTAGTCACCCTTGAAGGTGTGCCGGCGCCGGCGGAGGGCCACCAGGATAGCGCCGACCACAATCAGGACCAGCAGGACGCTCCCTGCCACGCCCCCAATGATGGCTGTTGGCACCGGCCCCGCGCGACGCCCGTGTTCAGGAGGAGACGGGGTGTAGGGGAATTCTGGGTGAGGAAAAGAGACGGAGGGGACAGTGTCAGCGTCTGCTCCTGGGGGACCAGCAGGGGTGGGGAGGGGAGGGAGGCAGGGGAAGAAAGGCTGGGCTGGGAGAGGCACACTCCTGGCTTGAGGCGCTGTTCCAGGGGCCCCTTCTCATCCCTCCCTTCCTGGAGCCCAGCCTGGTGTGCAGAGTTAGTAGCTATAGTGAGACAGGCAAGAGGAGAAGCAGAAGACAGCGCCCACAGGGCCAGGGTTTTCCATCCTGATCATCCTTGGAGGTGGTTGTCACCTAGCCCCAACACAAACTCTTGGTGTGGAGAGGTCCTTGCGCGCTAGCATGGGTGGGGATCCGCTGGGTGCTATTCCCGGTCACAGTTCTATGAGGTATGAATGCTATCGTTGTTGAGCTCATTTGGGGAAAGGGTTTAGGGCAGTAATCTGCCCAAGGCCACCCAGCTAATGGTGCAGCGTTGCCTGTACCAATGTCACCAACACCTTCCTGCCCCCATACACACCCATGCTCCAACATCACCCGTGTGACTCCAGGGACTCAGAACCCACAGCAGACTAAGTGCTCTGCATCTGGCCCCAGGGCACAGGGAAAATGGGTTTCCAAGCTCTGGCTGGTGGGTGTCTAGTAAGTACCCTTCAGCTCCTAGAGTGTCAGGAACCAGGGCTGAGGCCCTTGTCTGTGGTCAGGTCCTAGGGGCCTGGCAGAATACAGTGCCAGACAGCAACCAGAGCTAGGGCGCATGCGCATGCAGCGAAGCTCGGCACACGGCGCAAACATGCGCACACGCCCAAGCTGGTGTGATGACAGTGTACTCAGCCATGTATACCTTGAGGGCACTGGAGATGGGAACGGAGGAGTAAAAGGGGGAAGAAGAGGACAGAACGGGTGGAAAAGGAGACAAATCTGCATCTGGGCCAGGACACGGCGTGGTTCTGCTCTGTGTCTTGCGGCTCTGCTCACGCAGGGCTTGGGAAGATACAAGAAGTCAGGGCCGGCCAGAGGCCACAGAGGTCCCTGGGTGAGGCTCAGGGTGGCGGTTCTCAACACCACCACAGGGTGGCACCGGAGACCATGGCAGGCCCAGGGCAAGCCAGGAGGCTGATGGGGCAGCTTTCCTTCTCTCTTCAGGCCAGGGTGAAAGGGTCTGTTTGGGCCTATAGCAGGGCCCTGGGAAGTGGACTGCAGCCTGCTCACTCTGTGATTCAGCGTCGCTCACTCCGTTGGAATCTGCTTTCCTCCTGTGAGCGCCACCCCCTCTCCGGGTGGGTGGGATGGCCTGAGTGAGTGGGGTGCTCTCTCAAGGGTGGAGATTCCGGGAAGTGGAAAGGCTTAGCTGGAAGGGCTCAGGAAAATACATGGGGCCCAGAGAAGGGGAGGCCATTTGTCCAGGTCACGTGGGTGAACTGGGGCCACTCAGATATTCCTGTGCCTGGAGCTGGTAGAAGGACTGGGCTCTCCACTTGTCACCCCTGTGCTCAGGGCAGGTCATTGAGGAGCTGCCTATAAATATTTCCTGAATGTCTGTCCTGACTGCCTGTCTCTGGGACAGGCTCCCGGAGCCTCAAGCTCCTCTTAGCACTCGAGGTCTATGTGTTTACTGGCCTTAGAATGTCCTCACACCTGCTCCCGTGAGAGGGGTGCCAGGGCTACAAGAAGTATCCTGGGGCAGCAGGAAGGAGCTTTGCCTCCTCTCTACTTCCAACCTACTTGCTTCCTCTTCCGTTCTTGCCAGATCTCAATGGTCTCTCTCTTACCTGCCCTCCTCTCTTTATTCCCCCATCCAATCAGCAAACATGTCTGGAATCTCTCTAGCCACAGGATACAAGAAACTCAACCTCACTAGAGAACCAGGTGACATGCTTAACATCAGAGCAGCGGGCAGCCATCAAGGGACCTGCAGTGGGGGCTCAGGAGTGTAGGGGAGAGAGTGCTGTACTGTGGAGCTGGAAAAGGCATCTTGGAGGAGATGTAAAGGATGGTGTGGGCTTGGGAGGCCAAGAGAGTAAGCTGGGGCATCCAGCTGGAGGGACCTGCATGTGGTTTCTGAAATATGACCCTTGCCTTCCATCATAAGGACTCCTTGGCCCTTGGTGCCCCTCTGGGCATTCTGTCTTAGATGGCACTGCTGGGCCTTTTCTCACTCTCACTGTCTCACTGGAGGGTCTGCCTGTGGCCCTTCAGCCTTTACCCCCTGCTTTCTTTCCCAATGACATACCTCATCCTAGTTTCATGGTTTTTACCTTTGTTCTTATGGTTCTCCATACCATTTCAGAGACTCTAGAACTTCTCTCTCTTAAGGCCTCTGAGGCAGGATTTCTCATACTATGGGTCAAGGAACCTCAACTGGCTTAGAGGGTCAGCAAAAATACTAGGGTCAAACACTGTGGGAAACACTGTCTTGTACTTTGGAGTCTTATTGCCAAGTGCATTGAACTAAAAGAAGAATATGCAAGATAGTGTGTTTCCCAACTTCCTGGCATAGGAAGGGTTCATATTTAGGAGTACACATTTGAAAAACTCCCCTCTAGTATATTCTTACTTGGAATTCTCATTACCAACTCAAAACCTATCTGTTTCGACATAGTGTGTCTTCTCCATCCGGCTTAGGTCCCCTGGGTCCTCCACTGCGACCACTCTGTTTATTCTTTCAGCTCAAAATCTCATTCATCTTTGACTCTTCCTTTATTTTTTTGCACCAAAATCAGCCTTCAAATACTGTGGACTCTTCCTGTCCACGATCTTGTCCCTCCGTGGCAGGCTTTCCTGCTGCACATCCTGGAGGATTTCCCACCTCCAGTTGAGCCCTTGCCTCACCCACAGACCCCAGGTTACTTTTCACTTATGGACATGAGTACTCCGTTTCTCAAAAGACCAGCAATAAATCCCCTACTGCCGTGGAGTCAGCCCTGTGAGACTGCATCATGCAGTTTCATTTTGGGATCGACTAGCCTTCCTTCCCATCTGCTACAGTTTGGGTGAATGTCCCCCAAAGGCCCATAGGTATGAGTCTTGTTTTCCAGCATGTAGCACTACTGGAAAGTAGTAGGGGCTTCAGAGGTGGCGCTAGTGGGAAGGAGCTAGGCTACAGGGACTTCATTCTTGAAGGAAACAGTGAGACCCTGGCCTCTTTTTGTCTCTTTTTGCTACTTGGCTGCCAGGCGAGCAGCTCCCTCTGCCACACATTCTTTCTGGAATACTGTCTTGTTTTAGGTGCAAAAGCAACAGGCCAACTGACCATGGACTCGAACCTCTGAAAAATAAACTTTGCCTCATTTTAAGTCACTGTAGGCATTTTTGTTATAGCAACGGAAAGCCACCTATCACACTGTCCCCCAGGCATTCCCTGCTGCAAGCCTTGGCTTGCCACTCCCTGCCTACTGTAGTTCCTTGGTCCCTTCTTTATGCAGCCTCCTCTTCTCTAGCTTATGCTTCACTTTTTCTCTAATGGTCTGTACCTCTCGTGCTACTTGGAACACCTGCTAATCCCATTACTACATTAATCACAAACTAAGATATGAATGATAAGTATGTACAAATTAGGATTAACCACCAGTAGCTCTGCTTATTTTGCCAGTTCCCAAATGACTAAAATTGCTCTCTTTCACTGGAATAAGGTGCAGGATTGTTGGACGTGATGTCCTCATAGGCTGGCATTGACTCATTTTTGTGTGTTGTCTGTGTATAGCATTAAGCTCCTCAGAGGTATTTTTATGTTTTCTTTGATAGGCCCACTGAAAAACAAAGCTCCTATATTTGCCTTGACTAGGTTGAATTTTGATTCTACTAATTACAGTATGGTGGGGTTTCCTGTATTTTCTGTTTCATGAGAAGGGTTGGTAGCCCAGATTGGTTTGAAATCATACCTCAAAGTATACTCAGGACCCAAGCACGTCTTGCCATCCCATGCTGACCAGTCTGGTCAAGACACCATCATCTCCTACACGGATGACTTACTGCAGTAGCCACCTAACTGCCACCCCGATCCCACCTTCTCTCTCTATGAGCTACTTTCGATACAGCCAGAGCAAACTTGGTAAATATACACTGTGCCATATTGCTCTCCGCCCAGAGCCTTGCAACAGCTTGGATTCACTCATAGTAGAAGCCCAAGCCTGCATGGCTTGTGGTGCAAGAATACTCTCTGTGATTTGAGCTCCACTCCAATTTCTGTCCCCATTTTCTTTCAGGGTCACCCCACTCCTGACAGCTTCTATGCTCAGGGCTTTTGCACTCGCTGCCCTCACCCTAGAAGGCTTCTCCCCAGGGATCCCCCATTTATATCATCATCCTTTTCAGGGCATGGTTCAAATTTCACTTTCTCATGAGGTCTTTCCAGAATAATTCTATTTGAAAATTGTAACACATGAACCTCCCCCTGCCTCTAGCGTTTATCATCTTCTGACTTGTTTTTTTTTTTTTTTTTCCTTTTTTCATTTCACCTTTAGAATTACTACAAAGCATCACAAGGACAGGGACTGGTCTATTTGCTCACTGAGGTAAGCCAAGTGCTAGAGTGCCTGGCACGTGGCTGGAGTTCAAGACATATTTGTTGAATGAAACATCGAAGTCTCTCATGACAAGGTTATGTCTAGAGGTGAGCCTCAGGAGACTCCAGGGATGGGACACATTGGGACCTTGTCTTACTGGAGTGGGGCATAGAAGAAGCAGAGCGTTGGCTGGGGGTAGATTTTATCAGGCCTCTTTCTCCTTTAGGCCCTGTGCTTAACCTCCCCACCCCTGCTCTCTAAGGAAGTGTATTCTTCTCTGGGAGATAGATCTTTGGGACCAAAGGGAACCCTAGTTTATTTTGGCTACTTCAAGGTCAGCCTTGGCAGGGACTGAGGGATGGCTGAGGTGGCTCCCAGGACTGCAGAATTCAACGTGCAAGTCCAGGTGAGGGGACAGAAGAAGAGAACAGGCACGGGGACCTGATTCTTGTGCAGGCTGAAGGGGCTGTTCGGTGTGGGGCGCAGCTTCCTTCCCCTCCCCCTCGGCCCTCCAGCTGTCACATTCAGCCAGTAGCTCCTGTCTCTGTGCCAGAAGCGGAGCCACAAGGGCCGCAGCTGGGAGGAGAGAGAGGAGCCTGGCAGTGGGCTCATTTGGGCTTGCTGGCAGGGACACAGCCGGCCTCCCTCGCATCCTCTTACAAAGGGAAAGCTTGGCTTTGCTCCTGCAGGGTTGCAGCCTCCCCTTTGGGATGCTAGGCTGGCCAGGACTACAGGGCAATGGGCTTTGCACTCTCTTGGGGCCTGAATCTCTGACAGAGGCAGGTGGGCTAGTGTGAAGGGCTCTGGGTAGATTTGAATAGTGAAGTTAGGGCTTCAATGTCATTCTAGAACAAGATGTGGAGGTGCAGGCCTGCAAGTTCAGCTAATTGGAAGGCTGAGACAGGATGACTGTAGGTTCAAGCCCAGCCTGAGCAACTTAGAAAGCCATTATCTCTAAAAACAGAAAAAAAAATAGTCTGGGAATATAGCTAGTGTGAAGCTATGAGTTCAGTCCTCAGTAATGGAAAACAAAAACAAAACAAAACAAAAAAACAAATAAACCTGACACAACTTCTGGATCTTGTATGTGGAGAGGTCTGGGGTGAAAGAAAATGTTTGGGGTTACCAACAGCCAGTGCCTGCTCCTGCATCAGAATAGGCTGAGAGGCTGCTAGCACTACATCTCCCAGCTTGCAGAGCTGGTCACAAGAAGAGGGGTGGTGTGGAGGTCATGTGCTGGGAAGCGCTACTGTTCTGCGGCTGCAGCAGCTGTGCACGGTGTCTGGCCATGAGACAGGGCTTCGGCAAGCTGAGGAGGACCAAATCCTCCCAGAGGCATGGATGCAGCTGCATTCTTAGACTCCTGTACATCCTGCCGTTTGCCAGCTTGGCGAAGGGGACATTTGCCCATGGCATGGCCATGGCTCCCGTTGCACACTCAGCATGCACACCGCGGTCTGCCTGCTCTCACGGGCTCACATCTGCACACCCGCAGAGGCACATTTCCAGACTCATGCCTAGGCAGAGAAGCCCCAGCCTTAGGCCTACCACCCTGGATCTGAAGCCCCCTCAGCTGGCAGGCAGACCCTGTTACTGCAGCCCCATGAGATGACCTAGACTTCACCAGAAGTGAGAGATGGAACAGACGCCATATACCCTAGTGGCTTCCCTGCCCTGCACCGGTGAGTGGGCAAGAGGCCTAGGTACTGTCCTAACATCTATAGAGACAGACGATCCCCACATGGTCTCTTTCATCTGTCAAGGTCCTATCTCAGGCCCATCCTCACCTTAGGGTCACCCAGGAGGCAGGAAGGGTGTTCTGCTGGTGGCCTGTGGTGTGACTCTGGGGCCAACCCCAGAATTACTCCTCAATCCAAGGGCATCTGACCTGGGCTTTGTGTAAACAACCACCTTGGCTTTGTCTCCACTCTGTCACTCCCATGGCCACAGCCTGGCCCACTGTTCTCACTAGAGAGCTATTCCCTGTGACAGCCCCTGCATGGTAGCCCTAGCCCACTGCACTGACTCCCTGTGAGCCTCCTGAAGCCTCCCACCCCTGCTCACTCACCCCAGCCATTTGCCTTCCCTGTGTCCCCAGCATGGGCACCCTGACCTCCACCAGGCAGCCTGCTCCTCCCTAGAGCCTGTGCCCAGGCAGCTGCACACATGCGTCTCTGGGCGTGGCCTGTATGGTGCGCTCTCCTGCCCCACCCCGGCTTCTCTGCGTTTCCCTCTCCACATGTGCCCAGGGCAAAGCTATTACCTGAACGGATGACCAGAATGAAAAATTAAATTCCCATTTATCCCTCTCACTCATGCATTTCTTCCAGCTCAGTGGGGCTTGGAGCACAGGGCATGCCTGTGCCCCCCAACGTCCATGCCAGGGGCTCACGTGGCTTTCTGGGGCTGAGGTCATTCGCTCCTTGCAAATTGCAAGAACAGAATAAACAGCCCTAAGCAGGCTCTGGGCTCCTGGTGGAGTCCTGTGTGGGGGCGGGTCAACAGCGTCTGGACCTCTCCACAACTCAGTGAGCAGGCCGCGTTCCTGGCTCCTGCCTTGAAGGCTGTCAGCAGCAGAGTCATATTGCAGGCCTCTTCCAGATGGAGGCCTGGGTGGCCCTGGCCCATGTGCCCTCCAGCCGACACCACCAGTGCAATGCTCTCTGCAGGCCGGATCACAGGCCTGACTGCTGATGCCACCACAGGAACCAGGAACCAGGACAGCAGACTCCCAGTGGGTTCTTTCCTTCCGTACCTCCTCCCTGCTCCTGTTCCCAGGGAGAAGCCCTGCACTTCGGTCTTCTGCTTAGCCTAGGACTCTGGAAGAGGCAGCTTGCGACTCTCCTGCTCACCCTTCCTCTGGGCCTGGGAACACTACATAGCTTAGTGGCTTGGCCCCTCATGCTGAGGAGTAGGGTCAGTGGGAGGGCACTGCTGTTGGTTTGCTGGCTTCCTCCCGATTTCCCAATCAGTAGCTTCCCCAGGGATCTGGGGTGGTAGAAGGGGATGTGGTGGCAGCGTTGGCAGTCCACCAGGAAGGGAATGCACCACATGCAGGGGGCACTGAGGGTCATGTGAAGCCTGAGACAAGTAGCAAGATTACCTCCATGTTGGAGATTAGGAAGGTAAGACCCAGAGAAGTGAAAAACCTGCTCAAGGGCACCGTCTTTGAGTACTGGTCAGAACCCTACAGTGATGTCTCACAGAGTAGCCCTAGTCATGCTCATTTCCTACACCCCAAGGCCAGTGCTTGGCACCTAAGAGGCTCTACATATGTTTCCGCTTCAGCAACTGGAAATGGTCCTCGCTTCTACTTGCCAACCTGTGGGAGTCCCCAAACCTAGGCTAGGAGGGAGTAAAAGAAAATAGTAGAGGATGCCACCCTCTTGTTCTCAGTTGACAGATGATAGAAGAGCCCTGAGGACAGTTAGGGCAGCTTTGGCTGATCGCTTTGCAGTTGTGCCTTGAACGTGGCCACCAATGAGGGCTCACAGGCATGAGACAGACAGGCTCAGAGGCATCGAACTCTGTAGGCTCCCAAGCCCTGTATCTGGATCCCAGGAACTGCACACAGTTTCCTGTAGGCCTTCAGAGACCTTTTAAGGTGTTACTTCCTGTCCACTTTGGCAGCAGAATGGTGTCACTTCCTGTTCTAGGAAGTTTTTTTTTCTGTCCCTTCCACACACTGCAAATAGCTCAGGTATGATGTTGAAGACATTCCTTTTTGTGAAGTTCTATGGCAATTTACTTCCCTGTTGACCTGTTTTGATGCTTCCATTAGCAGCAGTGATAATGACAGGGGTCATGTAATAATTGCAGAACACTGCTCATTCAGTGACAGACTGATCTGTGCCAGGTTACATGACCTACATTATGGGTCATTTTGACATCAGCATTGCTTTCAAGGCAGGTCACCTTATCCCCATTTTACAGATGAGGTTTGTTCAGGGTCCTGTGCCCTGTGAAAACTCCCCCAGAACATCCCTGATCTTCTTTCCCTTTCCCCTGGGAGGCAAAGCAGCTGACCCATCTCATCTGTGTTGACAGAGAAAGATCAGGGAAACAGCAGTTCAGGTACAGGAGACACAATTCCCTGGCTTTGAGCTCTACGGCTGCTTTAGACCCCCTGCTTGAGGCGAGTCTTGCTCTGTGGTCCAAATAGATTTCCTAACCACAGGGGCACAGAGTGGAAGAGGCAATCTCCCCCTGCAGACTGCCCTTGCCGTGCCAGCAGTCAACAGAGGAGTCTACTCGCGGATGCACTGGTAGATTCTATCCCTCTACAACAGCACTACTGCAAATAGCACTTCCTCCTCCTTTCTGCCCATGTCTGATTTGGGGTCACACTGATTGTCCCATAAAACTTTAAGCAAAGAGGAAAGAATAGCAAGGCCAATGGCCAGAGCTTCAGGGACAACCAAAGAAGCAGGAAGAGAAGACATGTTTCCCGTGATGATAAAACTCAAATGTAGAGGATGTAGGTAATGGAGGGACCTGAGGGTAGGGGTGCCAGGGGTGGTGGTGGTGACGCAGCTTCCTACCTGTGATGTTGACTTCCACCTGACCCGAGCGGGTGCCAATGGCGTTGGTAGCCTCACAGACATAGGTCCCTGCCAGGCTGTAGGTGATAGGGCCCCTGAAGAAGAGGGTTCTGTTCTGGGGCTCCACGCCCTTGGGAAGAGAACCATTCAGCCTGTAGGGATTAAGAGTAATTAGGGTAAGGTTATGATTTTCCACTCCAAGAGCTGCCCCTGTGGCGCACAACTGTCTCCAAGCTCATCAGCCTTTTTGCTAAGTGGATGTGGTAGAATCTGTCTTAGAGGAAGGAAAAAGGGCAGCAACAATAATCTCTCATGTAGGTCAGCAAGATAACTTAGCAGACTAAGTATCTGCTTAGACAAGTGCAGAGACTGGGGTTCGATCCCTGGTATGGCATGCTGCACTGGCCCCAACCCTGGACATGCTGAGCTAGTGACTGGGTCCAGATGTGGTGGTGTACACCTGGAATCCCAGTGCTGGGGAAGCTGAAAACAGGAGTATCACTACAAGTCTGATCTGTGTAGTGAAACCCTGTACCAAATACATAAAAAGTACATTAAAAAGTCTCTTGTTTATGTAATATTGCATTAATTCAGCATTTCATATTCGATCTTCCTAAAACTAACACATATGCTGAGGAAGTGGTACTAGTCCCCACTTCACAGATGAAATCTGAGGTTCAAGGTCAAAGAAATACAGCTAGGATGTGGTAGAATAGAAGCTGTAGCCAGATTTCTCTCTGGACCCTGACTCAAGTACACTTTCTAGGGGTGCTCTTTTTTTTTTTTTTTTTTTTTCTTTTTTTAAAATTTTTTAGACAGTTATTTTTTTTTATAATTTTATTTATTTATTTATTTTTTCTTGTTTCAAAACCTTTGCTTAGAGCTAGATTGGTGAGATGAGCTTTAGGAGGCTTAGATTCAATAGCCTCCAACATCACAAACTTCACTGGTGGCCCATTGCAGTTGCAAAACCTTTGACTGTGTATGTATCTGCTTCCTCTTAGTCCAAAGAGAAATATATTCTTTCCTTTTTTTTTTTTT
>PVJA010015477.1:0-45376 GCA_004027025.1 Myocastor coypus | reverse complement strand
TGTGTTATGCCCTTAAGTTCTTGTTTTCTTCTTTAAAGTTCTTATATTAGGGAGACTATACGATATTTACACATATAGGTCTGGTTTATTTCACTAATGAGTATATGTTCAATATACATCCATTTATATATGAAGTCTTCAAACTTATCATTCTTTATGGATGAGTAGTATTCCATTATATAAAAATACCACATTTTTTGTAACCATTCTTCAAATGATGGACATTTTGGTTGTTTCCAAGATTTGGCTATTACAAATTGGGCTGCTATAAACATAGGTGCGCAGATATCGCTATGGTATGAAGTTTTCAGTTCTTCTGGGAAAATTCTCAGTAGGGGGATAGCTGGATTGAATGGAACTTCCAATTCTAGTTTTGTAAGGATCCTCCACACTGCTTTCCTCAACTCCCAAGTTTACAACAACCCTGACAACCAACAGAGACTTTGACTAGTCAGACCTAGGGGTTTCCCCTCTAAATGGACACTGAAAGGAGCTGGGGACAAGGACAGGAGTGGCGTGACAGGCAGGTGCCATGGGTCTCTGCAGGAAGGAATCTGGATTTCAGTCCAGCTAAGTATTTCTATGTATCATTTTCAAAGTGAAAGACAATGAGGATCAGCTTCACCCCACGAACTAGGGAGCAAAACTAAGTTGAGAAAGCTATGATTAGCTTGGGGTGAAGGAGTCAATGAAAGAAGTTGCAGATGGAGCTATTTGAGCCCTTGGAGCAGCTCCTGCGGGCTTCCGGGGGAGACTACAAGGCAGAGAGCACACCCAAAGGCAGCAGGAAGTCCCTGCTGTGCAGGGGACCTTGTACAGCACTTGCCACCCTTCAACCTAGTCCGTATTAATCCCTGTCAATGTTCACAGGCCTCCTCCAACTAGGACAATGGGTGGATTTCATAACCAGACAGATAATATAAATAATTCTAGGAGCTTTTTACACATACTTATTGTTATTTAAAATGATACAAAGTGGGGTATATTTCTATCATTTATATGTAACATTTTATTTTCATTTACTTACTTTGTTTCATTTATATTTAGTGTTAAAAGGAGAACTCAGTATAAAAATTGTCACCACTCACACTCCATGAAGCAGCTGAGAAGCCAGGAGCTGCCAGAGCAGCAGATCCGAGGAGGGTGGGCTCCAGCCCAGCCTGGCCCCTGCTCCCCAGGGCCTGTGTCATGGTCATGCATGCTCTATAAGCTCCCTTGTCTCCTTCAAGTCAGGTCTAGAGATCCACAAACTAAAAAGACAAGTTACCTCCCCCCATTTCCACCGCAAAACACAATTTAAAAAATGGAAGCTACAGAGAAACACTAAGCAAAAACTCCCTCAAGACACATATAAAGAAAAGCAGGACAAGTTGACAAGCTTAACTCATTAATAAAAGTTTGTAACATTACAACCAGTTATCACACTGATTCAGTGGAATACATGTTCACTGGAGCATTCTCAGCTTGATTCGTGCCTATAGCTAGGAGGGGACCAACGTTCATTTCTATACATTACCCAGTCTCTGCCTACTGAGATGGCAGCTGAGAGGGTGCAAAACAGACTGGAGACAATAAGTGGGATCTGTTAATTTAAAAATCCCAGGACAACACCAAATAATTCCCAGGACCCCATAGGTAAAATTTCTCTGGGGTTCCCATGAGATGTGGCTGGCACACAAGGACCCAGACACCACAAGAATCCTGCTCTCCTGACTCTTCAGGGTAACCCACTCTATGGCCTCTGGACGAAGGTATGTTTTTACTTTGGCTCTTTCCTTCTTTCCCCTTTTGTTTGGCCCAAGTTCGCTCTACAGAACCAGTTTTCCCCTTACCCCTTTACCTCTTGCTTTTAAAATAAATGTTTGGCACTCTTTTGGGCTTGTTTGTTCGATTCTTTGTTATAAGCAAGAAGAACCTGAAATACATTTAATTGTTGAATAGTTTCTAAAGGAACTCCTAGATGCCACTGTGACAGTCCTGTGGGCGCTCTCTGAGACAGGCAATAGATAGCCACAAGAGCAACATGTTTGAAAGGGGATGCTGAGCTAGGATAGAAGTCAGGTCAAGACATACAAGGACTCGAAAACAGCGGAGGTCTGCCTGGAGCATCTCAGCCCTTAAGCTTATGAAATAGGTCTCTTTTAACCAAAAGAAGAAAAAAAGTTAAAAACAAAAGTTGTTTTAACATCTTAGAAAGAGCCCAAATAAATGAAGAATCCTGAAAAATTAGTCTTTCATTAGGAAAATTGACATCTAAAGTTGTTAACCTAGAAATTAAGTATGCCAAGTAGAACATTTGAGATGACAAGAGATTAGTAAAAATTAGAGATCATTAAACATGTATTTTGAAATAGATAACCATTAATCAAATAAAGATAGGATATTATCTTTAACACAAGTAAAACGATAACAGTAGAATCCTGTTTTACAAAATCATATCCAAAATAAGGCAGAAAAGGAAAAAAAAGGAGGCAAATAGAAATTTAATAGTAATAAGGGTGGTATGAATTCTAATCATATTGAATATAAGGGAAAATAAAACTCTTCCCTAAGATAAGAGGACGATCAATATGAATAAAAATGAAAAAAAAAACCAAATTCAATTATATGATGTGTAAGAGATAAATATAAAATCCAAAGCTACACAACAATTGAAGTCAGTAGATAAAATAAGATACACTAAGGAAATAATAACATGGAAAAAATTCTAAACTTGAATACTGATAACAGCATCCATAAACATAAAGCAAGAAAAGAAGGACAAATTGACAAGATTATCTTATTAATAAAAGTTTTTAACATTACCACCAGTTGTCACACCGATTCAATGGAAAACATGTTCTTTTCCAACATGAAAAATATTTGTAACGTTTAGTCACAAAGCAATGCTCAACAAATTACAAAACTTTGTGATCTATAGTCATGCATTATATTTTTCTTCTTCTGACTACACAGATACCCTTTTTGCATTCATTTTGCATGTGATTTATTTTGCAGCTATTTCACAAAATGCAGTTTGGGCTATGTATGGTATTGTTTGAAAAAATTCCTCGTATTAAAAAATGATCAGAGCACCATTTATCAATATTATTAAAACGTATTTGGCCCATCGCTTCTAGTATGCCTACAGGTGTGGCATGTGTTGAAGCTGCCTAGAGGTAACAAACAAAAAAAGGAGATTCAAGTTGTAGGAAGACACTGAAAGTCTCTGGGACTCAAATTATGCCAGGTTAAGGAATTTTCGCTGTGTTCCGAAGCCACAGCTTTCATTTTCCCACAGTAACAATACACACTTACAGAGCTGGGTGGTTGAATATATCATATCCACACTGCAGAAAGGAAACTGGCAAGACACTGAGAACAGGGTTGGAATTTCAGGAATGGCTTCCTATGGCCCTTGATTAAATCTTCTTTCCCAGGCTTCCCCAAGCTGTCAAGGATAGGAGCTGACCTGTCAAACCAGCCTCAATACTGTCGCCTTTCAGGACAACATTTCTTCTGACACCTACAGCAGGCAGCACCCCTGTGCTACCACCAGCCCCCAGTGCAGAGGAGCTTCGGATTTTCCATGGATATTCTTGTCCCTAGCTTGTTCCTGTCCCTGCATGACCCAGAGTGTGGTTACTGGCAGCTCCATCTATCTTCACCACTTGAGTCCAGTGGCTCTCTGTTCTGGTCCTCAGCACTGTGTCTCAGACACAATTCTCAACTCTTGTCTTCCCCTGCGTCCATACTCTCCCTTCAGGACATGCCCAGAGTCCTTGTTCCCCAGCCCCAGGCCACCAGCACAGCTAACCTTCCCTAGCCAGACCTCCTCATGCCCATCAGCTTCCTTATCATTAACATCAAGGCTCTGACACCAGCCAGTGTCCGCTTGGCCCCTGAGGTCAGTGTTGGAAGACATGAGTGTAGGCCTGGCCCGCAAAGCTGAGAGCCACAGCCAATAGAGGGCATGGAACCACGGTGGGAGTGACTCCTAAAGAAAAAGAATACAATAACAAAGATCAAATGTTCCACATGTGCTGAGATTACTGAACTGTTTTGGTTTATCCCTTCTAACTTACATTTCAGGTTTCTTAGTGCACTGAGCTTTGATATTTCTATGTACTGAACTGGGTCTGCCTCAAATTGCTAAGTTGAACCCCTCATAGCCAGTGCTGCCCCACATAAGTCTACTGGAGATAGAGTCCTTAAAGAGGTAAATAACTCAAAATAAGATTACCAGGTATAATGGTCAACTTGCATATGCTAAGGGAAGCCTAGGAGAATACAGGTCTGGACATGTCTGTGAGGATTTGTCCAGGAAAGACGAGCATATGGGCCAACAAAGTAGGAAGAAGACCTGCCCTGAGTGTGAGTAGGAGGACCCAGGAGGTGGGGCCCATGCAATCAAAGCAGGGGGGAGGGGAGTTCACACATACACATGTGCAGCCCTTCTCCAATAGATGTGTTTTTGTTTCTGTGGGGTCCTTTGCACCCCAGATTCCTTGACCTTTGAATGCAGACTTGTACCAGCAGCTGTCAGGCCTTCAGCCTTGGGCCAGGGCTTCATCACAGTCTAGCTTGCTCTGAGGCTTCCAGCTGTTCGTTTTCCTGGGTCTCCTGCATGAAGACAGACATTGTGAGGCTGATAATTATACATATTTTGCTCTTGAGAACCCTGACACACATTGGGGAGCTGCTTCTCCAGTATGCCTTGTGTCCTCAATAAAGGAAGGAATCAAGCACAGATACAAGCAGGGCGGACGACCATGTAAGACACAGGTCTCAGGAGAAACCAACCTTCTGACCTCTTGGTCTTGGGCTGCCCACCTCCAGAAGGGAGAGCGATTAAAAGTGTGTTGTTTCAGCATCCAACCTGTGTTACGTTGTTGTGACAGCCCTAGGAAACCCACACAGGCATACAACACATTTTAAGTGGTAGATTCAAACAAGCTGTGTAGTCACCGGCTTCAACTGTCTCTGAGATCCACTTAAACTTTACAACTCAGTAGCACTTGAAAGAAACAGCATTCTGCTCTTCACTCTGCAAGGGACACTCCCATGGGGGTGCTCAGAACATGTCTGCATTTCCCACGAACATGCTGGGAAGCAGGCTTACAGGCTGGAGCTATGAGCCTCAGCAGCAGCAAGCTGTACAGGCCTCCAGCTGTGGCTCTTAGCACACAGACAGAAGAGCACAAAGCATGTGGGAACTGGCCAGGGAGCTCAGGGACCAGAGTGCATGCTTGGAAACAGAGCTGGACGTGTGAGGAGTTTGGGGGCCCAGCCTAACACTGGGGCCCTTGTGTGGTGAGATAGCGTAAGTGACGTAGTGATGTTTCTGGAGCCCAATCTACTTTCCGTCAAGCTGTCCCAGCACCACCCTGACCTAAGTGAGGGCGAACCCTGCTGCTATACAGCAGGCCTGGCTGCTGGCTGGGGCAACGGCACGCTCACCACAGCATGTTCCAAAGGTGAGCCTGTAAACTGTCCCCAGAGCGCCATTGAATAACTACCTCACCTTGGCAGGTCTATTTTGAGGATCCAAGAGTTTCTGCCTGAATAGTTGTTGTGTAACCTCCAATGCTTGCTTCTAAAGAATTTGCTGTCTACAAAAACAATCTCCAGATGATGGTTAACATGACCCTGGCATAATTCATCCTCTCCAAATAAGTGAAGGAGAGTTAATGCCCAGCTCTTGGCACAGCCACAGAGCCAGCTTTGGAAAAGGAGGTGGCTATGACTTCAACCCTTGGCAGAGGGCTGTAGGCCAGACCAGGAGCCAGGCAAGAGGCAAAAACACTGGGTACAGAGCACCTTCCATGGGCATGTCCTTCTGGCCACAAAGGGGACCCTGAATCCCCTCCATCCTCCTACACAGAGCTTCAGGTATCTGTTAACTGAAATGGCTACACCACCAACCCTGAGTTTTATTTAGGATTTCACCTTCTAAAGATCTTTTTAATGGATACCCAAGCACAAGGCTCCATACAACAGGTTCTTTCTCCTGACCCTAACTATAAGAGCAGCATTTCTCCTGTCCCAGCTTGTCCTATCTCAGATGTGAGAGAGAACAAGAACCCAGGACACGGTTCCACCCTAGACATAGGTCCATTTGAGGATAATTATTGCAAGTAGATCTGTGCCACACGGTGGGAAGAGAGGGATGCTATGCACCTCAGGCCCAGGCTTTCTCTTTCTGTGGTTGTTTGCCCACTCATTCATGTTTCTGGTTTGAGGCTGGGGATGGAGGATGGAGTCTAAGATGAAACATGACATACTTACTCCATGTCTTCAGTGTGTAATTAATCTTTATAACATCCCTAGAAGCCACAATTATGAACCCATCTATAGATGGCGACAGAGTCCTAGAGGTTAAATACATTGCTCCAGGACTCCATGCTCGTAATGGTGTCATTTTGGCTCATAATGGCTCAAACACAGTTCGTCTGGTGGCCAGCGCTCATATTGTCCTTCTTGCTGAATCTGGAGCAGGTATTAAAGTCATTCTGGAAAGAGGGAGGAATGGGGAGGAAGCCCAAGATGACTAGGAAAATGCCTAGAAAGTGGCTGGGCCTCCTTAGGCAGAAAGCAGATCCTGCACTGTGGTCACTTATGATCTTTGAAACTAGATCCTCCTTAGACCTTGGAAGACTAGAGATAGTAGAGTTGCAGCCTACAAGAGGGGCAGAGTCTAGTCCTGGAAAGCTCATGCTTGAGATTAGATTAGCCTCACAGTGGACCAGCTTGGTGACTCTGGCACATCACAGTCTTCTCTACCTGTTTCCTCAGCCAGAAAGTGAAAGCGACATCCTACTGTCCTTCTAGGACCACTCCAGCACTAGATGATCCCCTTCCTTCTCCTCAGATATAGCCAGCCTGTGGGCATCAAGCATCTCCCTGCCTGTTCGTGACCTTGGGAGGTGTTGAGGCCAAATGGAAAATGTCAGCTTCGTCCACAGAGCCCTCTTTGTCTCGGTGAACTGAATCTTTATTTTCTTTTTACGAGCAAAGAACTTTTCGTTAATTTGTGCCAGACCATTTGTAGCCTATGGTGCTCTTATTTCACTTAATTTTCTGGATTTCCAAGAAAGCTTCAGGACTTGGTTTGATGAGAGGGAGAAAGACCCAGGTAAAGCAATGGGATCATGCTGGGTGAGGAGGTTCTTGAGTGGCTGTGGCCCTCCTGCCCAGGCGGTGACATGGGCTGCTCCTGAGAATAAAATCACCAAGTGGTGGAACACAAGGAATAGGTGCAGCTGCCCTACATCGGGGTTGGTAGGAGCAGGTTACTGCTCATCCTCTGGACATCTCCTTCATCACTCAGGACATGGGAAAGGCCCTTCCCAGGGAGGGTGTTCACGAAGCTGGGTGATGATTAGAGGAAAGCATCTGCAAGTGTGTTTAGGCTACAACATGGGAGAGTGACAACTGAGGGAGATGGGTCAGGGATATGAAAAAACAGTTAGATGGGAGAAATAAACTCGAGAGATTTAGCATATGAAGTGATAACTCTGGCTAGTAGTGATGTAAAGAACTCTTGGAAATTTCAAAGACTGGACTTGAAATGCTCTACACACACACACACACACACACACACACACACACACACACACACCAGAAAATAAGCATGTGAAACATGTATAGGTTAAACAGCATGATGTGGCCCTTCTGTAATGTATACTGATGTCAAAATGACACTTTATATTCAATAAATATGTGCATTTTTATACCAGTTAAATAAATGTTTAGAAACATTTCAATTACAATTCATGAAATGAAATCAACATAAATAAAAACAAATAGCCAGTCCCTTCCATGGACAGAGAATAACATTTTCCTTGGGCTCCCTCCCTTCTATTCCTTTGTGCCCTCCCTGACTAAACTCGCCTGCTGTTATGGCTGCGCTCAGCAGCTGACCCCACCAGCCCCAGAATCTCAGCCGCCCACCCAGCCTCACTGAATGTTCCATGATAGCTGAAACCCAACATGTGCAATCTAAGATCATTGCTTTCTCTAAAGCTTACCAAACCTAAGAGAAAAGGAATATGACATGAACTGAGATAGGCATGCAGAATTCTTCTGTTTGCATGAGGTAAGTATAGATCCAGAAACAGCTGTCATTGAGGAAGTAAGGAGCTCAGTGATAGAAGGGCATAGACGGACTCCAGGGACAGTGTCCCTGCTCCTAGGAGGGGCCCCATGCCCCAGGCATCCAGCAGTCTCTCACCAGTGTTGAGCTTAATCCCAAAAGCTGCTACCAAACTTTGAAACCCCAAAAGATCAGACTCTCTAATGTCTGACATTCTAAAACTTGCCATCCTAAAAGACTAAATCCCAGATGTTGACACTTTGCAAACTGAAATAAACCCCTAATTCTATGAGGGAAAACAAGCTGCCTAGGCAGATAGGAAGCCAAGTCTGGCGAAGAAAGTGCTCAGTTGTGCGCTGGGGGATCCATCCAAGTTGTTGATCAAAGTCATCAGAGGTCGCAGTGGCCCGCGGTGATGTGGAAGATGCTGGCCGCAGTTGTCAAGCACAGTGACATGTGCTGAAGCGTCTTATCTTTTAGCCCATTCTCTGTGGACATAGTTCACCTATTCGTGCGCATTCTGGTGTGACTCTCACTAATGCATCTGTTTATGCTTGCAAACTATGTATAATGTAATTACCTATGTTATTATGTAAAGTGGCCTATTCAGGCATGGTTCTCTCCTATTTTCATAATTCTCTCAAATAAATTCCCTCTTAAATAGGCAAATAAAATTAAAATATCTTTGTATTATTTTTCTCAAAATGATCTTTTCAGTATTTTGATCTTTTTTTGGATTTTAGACTTTTAAAGATTTGGGTCTTTTTGAGACCTTCCTTCATGTATTTAATACAGGCCTCATAGGGTCTCATTACACATATCAGACTCATAGTGAACCTCCTGCTTATAGCCTCTCAAGCACTAGGATTACAGGCATGCACCACCATACCCACTCTCAGTTGCCATCTCAGCGTACCTCGGGGCAGGGCCAGCATGGCATGCTGGGGATTCAGTCCTGGTCCCTGTGCTTGCTTAAGCAGGTGCTTTAGTCTGCTGAGCTATCTGATCAGACCTTCTTTTGACCCAAAAGATTTTGATCTTTTGGGATTTCAACATTCAAGGAGCTTTCTTGAGGATCTTCCATCTAGCTTCTACTTATGCATCCTCTGCTGCAGGTCAAGTTGATGGAAAATTAAAGGGCTAACTAGCTAAACTTGAATTGCAAATAAATTTTATTTGGCCCTTTCCCCAAACTGAACAGTAACTGAAAAGCCTCATCCTTTTGTTTTCTAAATGTGGAAACTTTACACCCAGGGACAAAAACCACTTGCCATTCAACTGACTTTTTTTGTTATAACTTCTGATTATATAAATAGTGTAAGCCTATTGTACAAAAGCTGGGAGATAGTAAAATTTCCAAAAGAAAGTAATGTACTATAATAGTGTGAATATTTGAAGGACTCCAGTGCTTAAAACTTTTATGGCCCACTTCTTGCAGAGTTGAGAAGGAATCTATGTAGGGAAGCTTTGTGCATTTCTTTGTGTTAACATTATGTCACCCTCTCTGTCATGCTGCCTCTGCCCCCTGAGTTCTGTTAGCAAGCACAGCATCCCACCCTCACTGCCACAGAAGCTGGTGGCATTCAGTTTGCACACATTCCTCCATAAAACTCTATCCACATATCCCAAAGTATTCCAAGACACATTGTACAGTGGTTCAACTTGAGATTATTTTTTAACTTTACAGTGGTGTGAGAGCCATATGCCTTCAGCAGAAACTATAGCTTGAATTTGAATCTTTTCTTAGGCCAGGGTGATGCGGTCTGATCCCATCTGCTGTGTACTTGCCATGAGCTGTAGCTCCCAGTCAACACCTCAGTCCTGAGAGAGTCTAGGATCATGGCCGCACAAATATGTTTGGCAAGTTGGATGTGTTAAATATATTTTCTACTTAATGATGCTTTTAACTTATGGTCAGCCTGGGCATGGTGGCACACATCTGTAATCCCAGCACTCAGGAGGCTGAGGCAGGAGCATTACTATGAGTTTGAAGCCATCCTGGGCTACAAAGTGAGTTCATTGTCAGCCTGAAATACACAGCGGAATCCTGTCTAAACAAAACAAAAGCTTACTGTGGATTTGCCAGTCATTTGTGTAACCCTTTTGAAGTCGAGGAGTCCCTGTCTGCCTGTCTGTCAATCACCTGTCTACCATCTAACGTCTCACCGTGACTTTTTCTAAGATAAAAAATCACACAGTCCTCTGAACTGATGCAGAGACAAAACTTTGACAAAACTCAACATCTTTCCTGATAAAAGTCCCCAAGAGGCTCAGAATCAAAGAACCATTCTTTCACATGGTAAAGGCCTTCGAGGACAAATCACAGCCAGTGTCATTCTGAATGATAGAGACAGAAAGCATTTCCTTTTAAATTAGAAGTGAACAAGGATGTTGCTCCCACTACTCCTGATCAGGACAGTGCTTGACATTTAAACTACGGTGAACTGGCCTGCGAAAGAAATGAAAGCAATACAAATAGGAAAGGAAGACACAGCCCTTGTTTGCAGGCAGCAAGACTCTACACTTAATAAAAATAAGACTTAGCTAGGAAATAACCAGCCCTGAAAAGTAGAGATCAAAAATACCAGCCCACTTAGCCTACCCTTGGCTTTCCTGCCTTACAAAGAGCAAGAGAATATGATGGCAGGTAAGGCAAGCATAGGCCGACTGGGCTCATGTTTTTAACTTTAGTTTTCAAGGCTCATTACCTCCTAACTAGGTCTTACTTTGGGGAAAGAGGGCAGATGATCAAAGATTCTAAGTCCTTCATAAACCCCAGGCTTGGCTGCTCCATCAGCAGACCAATTCCTAGTCAGTTTCCAAGATCATGAAAAAATTTCCCAGCCCCCGCAATCTGCTGCACTGTTCTAAGAGGAGGAATTGGGGCTGAGACTCACCCAGACCCTATTCAAATCTCCCTAAGCACCACATATACTCATTTCTGCAAAAACCTATTGAACTGGGAAGGAAAAAGAGGCTTTCAAATGGCACCTACATTCTGAGGCAGAAAATGGGCCTTCAGGTAGCCTCACCTACTCAAGGGGCTAGGATGTGAAATGACAGAGTTCACTTGTGCAGCGGGGGTGGAAACCTGAGAATCCTCTGTGAGATGGGCCCAATGATTTTCCGCAGAATTCTCTGGGGGTTGCACCATGCAGTTGGTGCTCAAGACCCCACATAAGTAGCCTTCACGCCTCTTCCAGTTTCAGGGCATCCACCCAGAGCAGGGATGTCACAGTCTCTATCCCCCATCCACTGGTGAGGTTCCACCCTGTTTCTGTCAGCATCTTCCCTATGCACATAAAGTGGTCTGGTGTCTCTGCACCCAGCTCAGATGCTCCCTGCCCAGGTTCTCCTGAGGCCATGTGATATGGACGCTGAGGCCCAAGTTGGGGCTTCCTGTACACCCTGCCCAGACACGCTGTCAGCACAGGTTTCATGTCTCTGGAAACCAGGACTGAGCCCCCTTAGGACACCCTACCTCCTCAACAGTCTGTACCTGGCCAGCTCAAAGGGGGTTCGAGGGACTCCACATGCTCAGGGCAAAGGCAGATTGGCAGCTGCTTCTTCCATCCCTGTCTCCACCAAAAGAGACAGCCATGAAGGACACGGCATCACTCTCTGTGGAGCACACTTGTCACTCCCTAGCCAACACGTGCTCTGTCAGAGGCCAAAACCACCTCTACCCATCAGGGGCTCTTCTAGGCAGGGCCAGTGTCACCGTCAGGCAGGGCCATGGACTCTTCCTAGGAAACCACAGGTAGGAGAGGAGAGACTTCCTGAGCAGATTAAGCTGCCAGGTCTGGGATATCAGGCATCCAGAGCAGGCATTTGGAAGACTCCTCTGTCAGTTCAAGTGCTTGCCAAGGTTTCACCTCCACACACCAGCACATGTGGATTTTGGGAGACATGGAGAGATAGCCCAGAGCAAGGAACATGGGCAGTGAGAGCTCAGAGCGAGGAAAGGAGCCAGGACTCTTGGGAGAGTAATGTTTGGGGACATCATGCCAACTGGCCTTGTGGGGGTAAACACACTCTCACCATGAGACTTGGGGTTGGAAAAGGGACCCTGCTGCTCACCCAAGTCTCCAAAACTCCCCAAAAAGTTGATTGAGGAAGGGGGCGGTGCTGCTGGCACCTGTGAGAAGCTGGTTGGTCCAGAGGCCAGCGTCTCAGCAGCCCTGATTCCTCAGCCAGGAGCTGGCAATGAACATCTCTTTTGTGTGCCACGTACTGCACTGTGAGAGGCAGGCAAGCCCCTTCCATGCTGTGTGGACAGACAGCACCCACATGGCTGCCTCCAGAAGGAATGAGGGGCTGCCGGCTGGCCTGCACCTTCCCCCTGGGGTCACTGAAAGGCAATGCTTCCATAGCCTTTCTCCCTGTAGAGACACGCCCCCCAACACCTGTGTTGTGGTTTATGTCTAATTGTCCCCCCAAAGCTTCATGCAATCATGAGGCGACTACTTCCTGAGTTTGGGACTTGAATCATGATCTGCTGGGATTATGTGTTTTAGTACTGATGGGATTATGGGTCTGAGTACTGCTGAGACCATGGGTGTGACCTAAGCAGACAGGCTGAGGCGGAGAGCCTGAATGTAATATAAAGAGACAGAGAGATAGACTAGGCTGTTCCTGTCTGCTGTTCTGGTTGGTCAGTTGCCTCTGTCACCATTTGATTGCTGTTCTGCCACCATGAACTGTTGGCCTCTGCATTGTGCCCCTCTGCCTTAGATCCAGCCGAGTATGAAATGAAACCGAACTGAAACGTCCAGTAACTGTGAGCTAAACAAACCTTTCCTTCTTTCATTTTGGATGTCAGGTATTTGTTCCAGCAATGAGTAAAAAGTAACTAAGACAACGTGCAAGTTAAAGGAGGAGAAGCTTATGATTTGGGAGTTTTCAGGCCATAGACTGCCTCCTCAGAGGTGGAAGTGTCATGGTAGAAAGGGCTGGCAGAGGAGCACTGCTCACCTTGTGAGCACCCAGGAAGCGGTGAAGGAGAAAGGAGGAGCCATGGCCAGAGACGAGACCCTCCGGGTCACACCCAGTGACTGGCTCGAAACTGGCTCTGCCTCCTAGCAGCACCTCCAGCTGCTGACCTTGCCCAGGGGTGGCTCCACAAATGAGTATCATCATCCACAATCCAGTCACTCTCAAAAGCCCCCCAGCTCTGAGCCCAAAAGGCTCTGCGCAGGACATCTCCATCTCAACCACGATGGAGAGGAAAGATACTGATGCTGCCCATAGGAGGCAAGGGCCTGAAGGCCACCAGCTGCGTCTGTCTCCTCCAGGGCTGGCCAGGTGGGCCCTGCCCAGGCTGCTGCAGTTGGCAACAGTGGCGGTGGTGAGGCTGATGCACACGTCCACTTTATAAATCATTTCTCACTTCCATGAGTTGCCAAGGAGTAAGTAAGAGGTTACTAAGAGCAGCAGCGTGTTCTTATATCCACCTGTGTCATTAAGCAGCTTCCTTATATGACTTGGTCATCTGCCTCCTGCCCCAGGTTCCGGCAGGTCCCCCAGGGCATCTAAGGGTCCTCTTGCCCCTGCCTTCCCCAACCCCCGAACAGTCTTTACACATTCTGAGCAACAGAATCCCTCCAGGGTCTGACCTGATTCTCGTGCTCATTGCCAAGTGCCCTGCTAACTTGCTTTGCTTCGCTGTGACTCGCTTTTTCCATGCTTAGTGTGGAAGTGAAGCCAGGGCTGAGGAGCAAGCAAAGGAGCTGGGAAGCATCGCCTCCCTGGGTGGTGCCCAGTGGGCTCTGGAGCCATCCTGGGCAGACAGGGAGCCGTTCCCAGCTGGCCCCACCAGTCCCGTGGCAATCCCTGGCTACTCTTCCCCAGGCCCCTGGTGCATGGGGAACACAGGGCAAGGGCAAGCTGCCTGTCAGATCCCCATGCCCTGAGGGGCCAGCTGTGTGGAAACTACAGCCTGCTCCAATCTGTAGCTGTTGAGACCTGAAGAGTAATCCTGTTTTGCCTAAATGCACTGAAATCATTCAGATGTGTCTGTGCACATGTGCGTGTCGAAGAAGTTAACTAGTATTTTAAAACAGATTTTGTTAACAGACAGTTCACATTTCTCATTTCATGCCCCATCACCAAGCTTCCGCCTCCAAATCTTAACCATCTGGGGTATCTTGGCCAGTGTGAGGCTTAGGCAGGACCTCAGCAACCTTGGCTGGTCTGGACTCCATGGAAAGAGGCATGCCCAACAACAATGGCCGGCTCCTCAGTGTCACACAGAGGCCACTGCTCTAGTGCTCTGGACCTGATGCTCAGGGAACAGCAGAGCACATCTGTGAGAAAACACCCAGGGATGTCTTGAAGCAAGCTCAAGTGCCTTCCTCAAAGGTCAGCATGGGCTAAGAATGGAGCTTACCCGTCCCAGGAAACAAGCTGTGTTTTGGCCCTGGCACAGCATACAGCAAAGAAAGTGGATACCATAAACCTCTGACCATGGATTTTTCTCTGAAATGAGATGGTGTCCCTTGATGCCAGCAAAAACACTTATTTACAGCCTCAGCCCCAAGCCATCGGTAATAAAATATAAAATACCAAGTCTGGAGTCAACAGGCAGAGAGAGCCAGGGCCTGTGCTGGACTCCACTGTGTCTTGGGGGTTCTGCTGGGCACTGTGTCCTCTTGCCATCCACATGTTTTCCAGGATCCCTCTAGGAGGTTCCCCTTGCCCCACACAGGCAAGAGCAAGGCATTCAGAGCTCTGGGTGAGAAAAGGAACAAAAGACAAGGTTCTGGACATTGCTTAAATCACTGGGTGCTGTCAGAGAAACCAGCAACCAAAAGCAGACAGCTCTTGCTCTTTGGACTCAGAACAAAGTGAAATGAGATAACAGGTCTCATTGGGCATCTCCATGGGACCAAACCAGGAAAGCCACCCAGAGGGACATCGAGCTGCACAGTAACTCCCCTACCCCAACCCATGGAAGTGGTCCCATTTCCTATAGAAATAAGCCTCACAGAAAGCAAACTGGCCAAGCAATGGCCATGACTCATCCCAAAGGCTGACACTAACAACAGTTCTACAAAGTACTGTATATGGTCCCACATTTAATCCTGAGGGGTTTGACCTTGGAAGATACAAAAAAATGAATGTTTTGTTATACAGGCCTTGCTTTGACTTGCCCTTGATCACCCAGGAAAAAAAAAAAAGCTTAATCACAATGCATGAAACGCAGAGCTAGATTGATAAGATGAGCTATAGGAGGCTTGGACCAATACCCTCCAACATTGCAAGCTTCACTGGTGGCCTACTGCAATTGCAGAACATTTGACTGTGTATGCATGTGCTTCCTCTTAATTCAAAGAGAAGAATTTTCTTTTCTTTTCTTTTCTTTTTTCTTAGCAACATCAGTAGGAAGGTGCATCATGCCCACACACTATGCTCTGTAGAACTATTGTGAGGACAATATGCAATGTGTCAACTGTTAAAAAAAGAAATGGGAAAAGAAAAAAAAAAGTAATATTTATTGAAAGTGTTGATGTTTAATTGTCTAATCAATCTTATATACCTATATCTATTAATCTAAACTGATCTGATGATGAAAATATGTAATATAACCATTGTTAAATTTAAATAATAATAATAAAAAAATACAATTTGGTACCCATTAAAAAAAATAAGCCTGCATGAGGCTTGCTGGGTAAGTGATCCAGTTCTCTATTTCTACACAATAAGTCACACCCAAACTTGGCAACATAAGACAGTGGATCATGCCATTCCGTAGACTGATGGGGCTTGGCTGGGTGATTCTCTTCCAAAGACGCATCATCTGAAACAAGGGACATCTTGAGTCTTACACAGAGCGGACCTCCCAGATACTTTTGTCACCCTCATCCCTAGTACATAAGGAGAGATGGCTGGAGTGGCCAGGGATGCTCACTGATCAATCCACACACCAGGCAGAACCAGGCACTTTCCAATCATAGAGGCTCTGATCTTTCTCACTGGAACATATTTCTAGTTCCTATATGTCAAGCCATGCCCTTTCTTTAAATGTGGAACTTCAGTCAATGAGTGATTTCTTAGCAAGACAAAAAATTCCTAAGGAGAGATATTCCAGGAATGGGTCTCTGCCTAACTTCTATTCTCAAATTTGGAAACATGAAGGAGAAGGAAAGTCGGAAAAATTAAAATCACACATGATGAAACCAGAACCCACGCACAGCTTTTTTGCCATGAATGGTAAAGAGGCACACGCAGTTCTTGTGGTGAATTAACTGGTTGTCAGCTAGGCACACTCAGCTGAACTGAACCAGCGTGGTGCTGGGAGCTGAACTGAACCAGCATGGTGCTGGGAGGCCCACCTGAGGACTGCTGCCAATAGCATAAAAGCAGAACTGCAGGGGAAGATGACATGCTGTTGAATCTCTGGAGAAGCTTGTCACACTGGCTTTGCAGATATGAACTTAGATGTTCTCTTGGTCAGAGGAGCTCAGATCATCACTGAAACCAAGGATAGCTGCAGTTCTCTTTGGGGGAGCACTAGTCCTGACCTTGAGTGTTGCTTCCTGGCTCCAGGGCAGATCCCTCAGCCTGCTGGCACAGCTCTTTCATCCCGCTGGTGCAGAATTTCTAGCTTCCACCACTCACCGACCTTTGGGTCTTCCCAATGCAGATCCTTAATGCAGACTTGCATAAGAGATTACTATGGGCTCCAGGCCTTCAGCTGGACTCATGGAGGATACTGCTATAGGCTCTAGGTCCTCAACTGGACTTATGCAGAACATTCCTATGGGATCCAGGCTCTCAGCTGGATTCTTTGGATTTCTAGTGCATGGGCAGATCTCTTGCGCTCTTCTGCATGTGATTTTTTGGATGAATATTTTAAAATAATCCTAAAAATTATGTGTCCTGTGTTAAGTGTATTCCCCTGGAAACCTTGATTACAACAGTCCCCCAAGCAAGCTAAAGAGTCCTAAGGGATGAAAAGAATGACTCTTGAGAATAACACTGGCCAGGGAAACTGGAATGTTCTTAGTGCTAGATGGCATATGGAGGGCGGGAAAACAGGGCTTAGTGAGAGAACATGCAGAAACACACAGAAATGTGCCTGGAAATTATGATACCAGGATCTGGACCAAAATAGGGCAGGCATGCCAGAAGACGCCTTGGAGATTATTCTCCAGTAGAGTTCCTTGGACACGCAGTGCTACAGCCTGGTGAGATACCTGGAGTCAAAAATGCAGAGGTCAACTATGAATTTCTTATCACTGCAATAGCAAGACGATAAGGATTTGTTATTTTGAGCTGGCACATTCAGGGTTGATTTGTTACACAGCAGTGGTCCCCCATTACGAGGTTCAAGCACTTAAATATCCAGCCTCAGTAGTGCAGCACAGAATTTAAAAAATACTAGCACAGCCTCAGAAAGGAGCTTGCCAGAGAATGTGTTTGAGCACATGGGCCTGCTTGTGCACACACGCAGGCACATGTAACACAGAGAAAGATTACCTTACTACTCATGGCCACAGACCTCAATTACATGTAACTCTATGTGTGTTCTGCTGCTAAGTGTGTGTTTGTGGGGGTGAGTGAATGTGTGGGGGATGGCTCAGTATCACTTGCCTATTCACAACGAGGAGCCCCAGAAATTGACCTCTGCTTCCATTTAGACACTGAAATAAACTTAAAAGAGCTCTTATCGTAACTCGTATTACTGATATTTTGGACAATTCAAAAATAAAAAGGAAAATAATGGTACCACAACTTAATATTTAAAAAGAAAATGTCAGTGTAGTCTCCCATTTTCACATAGTTGTTCCCACCTGGATGTAGTTTTATATCTTGTACCCAACATGTAATTTTTTTTATGTTACTGGCATGTTTGTCTCTTTGTAAATTTCAATGAATGGCCTGTTAATATTCCCTTATGAGCACCCATTTCAGGGCAACATAAAAGCTGTTTCTGCGTGCTGGTAGGAGGAAAGTGTGGCTCTTGTTGGTAGTTTTTAGAAGTCACTACAGCACGCTACATACCCTTGTACATGGAGCCTTCAGTACCGGCATGAAGATGAAATATACATCTGGGCCCATACAAGATGTCAAACTGTTTTGTAGGAGGATGGTGCTTGCATTAAAAAGTAACAATAGAGACAGCAACAAAACTTTAGACCTATTTATTTATTTATTTATTTAGTACCACAAATCAAACTCAGGACCTCGTGCTCTCCAGGCCGGTGGTTATGTGGCTGGACCATCTCTCCAGCCTTAGACCAATTAATTTTAACATAGTTTACCTGAGAATGGAACAAAAAAAAAAATTCTAGGACCCAGAAGCACTCAAGACGTCACCCTTCCACATCTGTGGGCTCTATTTATAGCTCAAGAAAAGCAAGTGACATGCAAGACAACCTGGCTGACTGAAATCTTATTTGTCTAATGTCCCGTTTTCTCAGATTTAAGCACCTGATTGTCTGAGACTCAATTAGTTGGTTACAAGAGTATGCTCTTAGGTTACAATTGGAAATCTAGCTAGGCTACTGTTAGCTACATGAACATAAAGTTTGGGCAAAACTTTGTCGTCCAAATAAAGGGACAAACTTAGGACAAATTTAACTCAGTTGCACATTGCAAATCTACATCAGGACAGAAAAAAACAAGCACTTCATGACACTGCCCAGTCCTGGCATATTCTTCCATAAAAGAAAAGTCATTCTTCAACAGGATTTCAATTTTTATTTCCTTGATAGATAATGAGGTTAAACCTTGTCCTAAGTTTTTATTTACTGTGACCAAATACTTGACCTCTGCCTATTGTCTGTGCTTCCCCTACTCCATCCAGCTGTCTAGGTCGGCCTTTGGAGCACACACAATTCCACTGCTCAGTGGAGAGACTCCAACACTAAGACCTGTCTATCCCTCAGCTTCCCAGTGCTTGAGTGGGTCTGCAGGGCCTACCTGGAGCAGAACATAGTCCAGGCTCAGTGCTGAAACAACCTAGGTCTTCATACCCAGGGCCTATGATGAGACTGGCTGAACAGCTATTTGCATCTTGGCATCTGGGCCTCTGGGCTCTGCTCCTAGAACCGAGGCTGCCACTAGCCACAGAAGTCACCCCAACCCTCTTGCATGTACTAGCCTGCCTTTCCAGGCCTTGGATATCTCTGACTTCAGCATGTCACTGCCCAAACTAATCCAATCAGGGAGCTGGAGCAGGGCTCAGTTAACGAAGAACATCACATTTATGAGTGAGTTAAAGGCTTCATTTAGCCCTGGCCCTGAGAGGCCTATGCAGGGAGACATTTTCCTGGGCAAACTTAATTATTGCATCAGAAGTAAAAACATGTTCTTATGTTAGTCTTGGGGAGGGTGCAAGCGTCGGCAAGGCTTCCTGTAATTTTCATTACCAGTAATGACATTTTCCACAATCCTGAAATCATTGGGTTATTTTAATTCTTTCTACATTCCTTGTGTAAATGGCAAAGAAATCTAACAAGGGAAGTTTCAGTAATATTTTTAGAAAATCAAGGAGTTGTAGGATATTTTGACAGTTTGCCTAAGCCATGCCTCAATCCTCAGTAGGCAAACCAGAGATAAAAACTCTGACTGTTTGAGACTTCACATATTGATCATAATTTCCAAAGCAATGACCTCCCAGTCTTCCTAGAACAAGCTATTTTATCCGGAACCCCCAGCCATGTCTGATCATTGTCTTCAAGAATAGTATCTTCAACACAAGGTTCCTTTTGTCTCTGCCACAGATTTTCTAATGGAGACCACAGACAGAAATTACCCAGGAAATGTAAGGATCCTAGAGTCAAACTCAAACCAGTTAAATCTGATTCCTATCAAGGGACTCAAAATCTGTCTGTTTTAATGCCCCTACCCAAGGCGATGCTGACATCTAGCCAAAGTTGAGGTCCAAAGTTCTGTTTCTGCTGATGCTCCAAGTCTATCAGCTAGAAGGGATGTGATGGCCACCTGGTTCCTGATTTTCACATTGCCTGACCATTATGGTCATCCGGGTCCCTGTACATGGCCTGACCAATGATTCTTAAGTACTTGAGTTTCCTCATCTCCTTTTGTATTGCAGAGCTCTGGCCAGGTCTGGCTAATAGCATGGAGGATCTCGCAAGACCCTTTTGCCCCCTCAGCCCCTCTGCCTGCCCCTTCAAGCTCCTGGGTGCATGTCACTGACCACACACATGTTCTGGGTTCTCCACTAAAAACCATCCAACTATCATCCTTCAGAGTTCAACTGAGACTTCATTTTCTCCCAAACCCTCCCTGGAGACCTCTTAGATTTAGTCTTGGGCCAGGAAGAGCCCCAGTGAGAACTGAGTGGGACACTGAGATTAGGTGACTTGATGGGAGATGCCATAATTTGGAGGTTCAGCATCTCCAAAGGCCTGTTCTCTAGGGTAGCACCACTGGGAGGTGACAGGACTTTCAGGAAGTGAGTCCTAATGGGAGTTCATGTACCCTTCAAGGGACTGGGGCCCTGGCCTGGACTGTCCCTCTCTGCTGCCTCCTGCCATGACGTGCTGTTCTTCCCAAGGACCCTCATTCATGGCCTAGGACCTGCAGAACCATAAACCAAAATAAATTTTTTATCTTTAAAGTTAATTGCGGCCATGGATGTAGCTCAGTGGTACTGTGCTTGCCTGACAAGTGCAAGGTCCTGAGTTGAATTCCTGACTCCAAAAAAAGGACAAATTAATTGTCATAGGTATTTTGTAACAATAACAGGAACCAAATACAAGGTCAATGAAGTATGGCTCGGTAAGGGGTAGCCTAGAGGGGTGGATTATCTCAGTCCTTGGTGATGGACACTCAGCCCAAGGGACTCACTGATGAGGCTTGGAAGCAAAGGATGGACACACTCCTTTGTGCAGTGAGTTCTCATTCTGGCCACTGTCCTTCTCAGCCCTGGGTGGCTTTAGGTGAGCCACAGAACTTCTGAACCTGAGTTTTAGCTGTAGAGCAGAGATGATGCAGATGCTGCAGGACTCTAGGTGACTGGAGTGTGAACACAGCTCAGGGGTGCAGGGCACAAGCCCACCATCCTGTGCTGGTGCCCATGTTCTGCAGGAGCTTAGGGGTGGACATGCTGGCACTGCAGAGGATAGCCACCAATGCTCTCCTAGCACACTCCAAGGCTGTGCTTTGGCAGGAACTAGGCTGGCTACAGGCTAGCCTGGATGGACCTTCCATTGGAAACAGATGGCCCAAACCTCTCTAGACTCCTGGGACGCCATGAGAATCCTGCAGGGTAAACCAAGCCACATGGAGCCAGGGCACAAAGGACCCTTCGGGTTGTGGATGGAGCTGCTTCCCCTGCCCTAGGTTGTGTGAAACTGAGGATGTTTCTTGGCTGTTCTGTGTCCTCATAAAGTGGAGAACACGGTAGCACTGATCTCATGAGGATTAAGCTGTGAGGACTCAGTGGGATCATTGAGATGAAGTTTTTAGAACACATCCGTCTGTGTTGGGACTGACCTGGGGCACGATCAGCCAACTGTCACAGAGGGACTTGTGGGGCACAGGACTGGGCAGGGTGGGGGAGCTGGGCCCACCCATCATGAGCCTGGCCTCAGGCCAACCTCAATGCGGCTCTGCTCAGGGGCCAGCCACAGCACAGTGGCCACAGCTGCAGCCCAGGCCTGGCCTTATGAGATTCCAGAGGCTGAAGTGAAGGCACAAGGCCACAACCCCCAGGATTTTGGCCCCAGAAAACAGCCCTACAGAGGCAGAAGCTCAAACAGGTATTTCAGGGCACCATAGCTCTCCCATGGCCTTGCTTAACCACCTCAGCAGGGAGTCACACCCACATGGGGCTGACCCTGCCATGCACATTCAGAAGGCAGAACACACCAGGATCTCCACCCTACAGTTCTGGGGGAAGGGCAGTAGGCCCCTTCCAAGCCTGTTTTGCAGGCTTGTAGTAGGTGGCCAGCTTCTCCAGCCCACATGCACACAAATGTACATGTACACATGTATACATATTCTACACGTGTATACATAGAGACATGTGAACATGTGTGTATATGCATAGTTCCCTTGTACATATACCATGTACACATGCATGTATATGCAGACATGTATGACACACATACACCTGTGAGCATATGCCCACATGTAAAAAGGCAGACACACCTCATGCACATATATTTCTGCACACACACACCACATAAGTACAGGATGGTCCTGGAGCCCAGACCCAAGGTCCCTGGGGAACTTCCTTTATGTTCTGCTGAGATCATTAGATCCTAACGCCATTGCGAGGCCCCTTCTTCTCCATCTCCATCTCCTCTGTTTGGAGTGAAGGATCAGAACACGTGCTGGCCCCAGAGCAGAGCTCTCATTTCTCGCACACAGTCTAGCCTTGTCTACCAGCCTGACCAAGGCGGGCTGATGACAGGCACTGCACCAGCCCGGCCCAAACCACTCTGTTCACATGCACCAGGAAAACCTGTTGGTTTTGGCTCCAGGAACTCACTGAAAAACCAGGGTTGATTTGGGTCACATGGAGCTTTCCAGTGCCCATGTGCTTGGTTTTCTGCAGGCTGGGTTCAGTGGGTGAAGAGGACGAGTACTGGCCCGGGTGCACAGGGAGAAGCAGGAAACAGAGCCAACTGGGCCAGGCAGCACCCTGGGTGGCTATACCCTAGCTGCTCTCGGAAGCAGGGGCCTAAGAGTGCACAGAGTCCCCTTCATCCTTCCCCAGGGTGTTGTGCAAGTCCTGGCTGCCCCGCACAGTGGGTGGGTGCACCTCTGCCCTGGGCTCTGCCTCTGGCCTGCAGGGCCTGTGCTGGGCAGCTTCTCTTGTCCCTTTCATCCCACTCCCCCTGTAGCCCACCACACTGGAGAAAGAGTTCGTTTCCATGAGAACCTGTTTTCCTCACTTAGTATAAGCTTGCATTCCAGGAGAACAAAATAGAGTGCCCTGGCCACTCAGTCTCCTTTAGGAACTAGCATCAACTTTGGAACAAAAGCATTTGCAGAAAGCAAGCTTCTTTTTTTTTTTTTTTTTTTTTTTTTTTTTTTTTTTTTTTTTTTTTTTTTTGTCTTTTTGAGACAGGGTCTCGCTATGCAGTTGAGGCTGGCCTTGAGCTCACTTTTGTAGCCCAGGCTGGTCTCGAACTCGCACCAATCCTCCTGCCTCAGCCTCCTGAGTGCTGGGATTACAGGCGTGAGCCACCACGCAAGCTTCTTTTTTTAAAAAAAATTTTTTTTAAACCATATTTATTTGTTTGTGTTATGGCCGGCTCAGCCTGTCCTGGGGGTGGGGCTGGCGCAGCATGTGGTGCTGGGGATTAAACTGTAGTCCCTGTGGTTGCCTAAACTTTGCTAAGCAGGCGCTTTAGGCTACTGAGCCATCTCTCACCAGCCCAAAGCAAGCTTCTTGACTCTGCTGTGCACATGTCTCTTGTGGGGCTTTTCACCCTGCACACTGTGTCTAGCAGCCTCGATGGGCTGAGCCGTGCAAGGGAAAACCTTGCTACCAGGCGAAATCCATGCTGCTCCTCAAAAAACCACACGGCCTAAAGAGCAGATGACATCTCCAGATTCTGCTGTCCAGAAGGTCCTCTGCTAAGATCCCCATGTGGTCAAGCCACTATCAGCTCCCAGTTTGACCACTGCAACATTGAAATGGATGAGGTGACTGAGGGAGTGAAGAGCAATGAGGAGAAGGGCAAGAACGGAACTGATGGAGAGCAGCAGCTAAATAAGCGGAGCAGAAAAGGAGGCTGCAAAGCAGAGGACCATGATGGAGACACGGAGAGAAGCCGAGTTGTTCTGGTGCCTAAGCTGAGCTCCCTAAGCTGCTTTGGGAGCTGCCCAAGAGGCTAGTGGGCACATTTCTGGGTGTGTCTGGGTGGCTCGCTGAGGTGTGAACTTGGGTAGTACATGTGGCCCTTGCTCCTTTCTGGTTGGAACTGTTTCCCTGTTGCGCTTCCTCACTGCCATGGGTTGAGCAGTTTCTCACCATGGCGTCCCTGCCTTGAAACACCCTGACCATGGACTGAATCCCTGAAACTGTTAGCCAAATTGACCTTCTCCTCCTTTAGGTTGTACTGAGAAGCATCATTTTCCCATGCGAAAACTGACTAATACAGCGGCTGTGAACATTGAGGAAGGTGCAGCCCATACTCAGCCCCCATGCTGCAGGGAACCATGGTGGCGAAGGTGGGAAGGCGCTCCTCAGTGTGGGCTCACTTCCAGGGCACTGGCCCATTGGGCTGTAGTGGCTCCTGCAAAGCCAGAGTGGAAGCCACTGGGCAGAGGTGGGGTGGTTGTTAAAGGAGGTGTCTGGTAACTGGGCTCTTTGTGGAGCATCTGCAACAAAAGTAAAGGCAGCACTTGCAACAAGAAAGGTTGTAGGAAAGGGAGGCAGGATGCAAAAAGTCACCAAGTGGTGAAGCCTGGGGGGAGGTGGAAAGGACATGGGCATGGGGCATGGGGCATGGGGCATGTATCATGCAGCAGAGGACAGCGGACAGTCAGAAAACAGTGCACCCACGGCTGCTTGCATGACCCCAGGGAGGTGAGTAGGCTGGTTCAGCATGAATAAGAAGTTTGGGTTCAACTGAGGCTGATGGACTTGAACCAACAATTGGACTTTCTCCAGCAGCACTCTGCAGCCCAGACACCACCAAGGCAAAACAAGTACACGGGTCAATTTGAAGCAGGTGGTTCTAGGAGAATCAGCAGGAAGGAGGCTGCCATGCTGGTTCACAAAGTCTGAGCCCAAAAGGAATGAAGCAGATAGGAGGGAGCCACAATGTGGGAGGACCAAAGCTGGGCTTCCAAAGGGCTGGCAGACAGCTCTAGGAAAGAAGTTCCAAGTGAGAACACTTGGATCCGGATGGCAGCGTAAGTGGGCAGCAGAGGCTTAATCACTCTCTTTAGAGAGATCAGGCAAGGAACTGGAGTCCAGGGTGGAGGATCTGCTGCTCCCCAGGGGGCACCTGCCCATCACTCTGCCCCAGGCTGTGCACCCCTACTCACTCTCATTATCAACACACCACACTAGTGTGGATGACTGGCTGGACAGGGGTGGGCACCAACATATGAGCCCACCCCAACCCCCAAGAGATCAGGGCTATTTCCATGGCCAGGTCTTTCAGAGATGTGCCAAGGTAGCACCCTGTTTTCTCAACTAGGGATGACCCTGAGACTGGCATTATCCACCCTGTTGACCCAACACCACAAGGAGATGCCCAGTAAGCACTTGGCAAATTTGGGCTCAGACACAAGGCTTTTGAGCAGCCATGGTTCCAAAAAGAAATAAGGCAAATGCAGTCCACCCAGGTGGAGCTCCAGGAAGAGAGGGATTCCTGTACTTTCCTTTCTGTGTAGAGGCTGATGGCTTATGTACCCTGAACTGGTCTTTGTTCCCACTCAGCTCCATGCTGAGTGTTACTTAGATTTTTTTCATCTAATCAACACATACCTGAACTAGTTTACATGCATTTCTAAGTGGACAGCATTGTTGACCCAACTAACAATGTACAGCAATGCTACTCTTCATGACCATTTCTATTTGCAAACGAAAGCATTCTGCAAAATTTAGCATCCATGCACAAACTCCTCATGGAATGACAAACAAGGCCATGGTCACCTTCCTGACACAAGCACAATCTTAGCCACCTACTCTAAAATTGTAAAACAAGTTAAGTTTGTAAATTGAGCTATATCAGGCCTCTGGTAGAGGAATGTTTACTGATTCATCCTTTCTCATCTAAAAATATCCATTTCTGTAGGACAACTCAATATCTCCATGCTGAAGGATTAACTTGTACCCCACCTCAAACCATGCATGAAAAGTAACTTCAAATTGATCAAAGATCAATACATCAAAGGACATCAGAAGAAACTTTCACTGTAATTTTTATCAGGCTTCATAGAAACACTCAGAATAGACTTCCAGACCTGCTTCAGAAAGAGGCAAGGATGATGGGATAAGCATACCTGAAGTGAAAGAGAGGATGGATGGTTGTGAGGAAACCAATGGCAATACATCTTTTACTAGAACCAATTTACAAAATTTATAATATTCATTTTATGTTTTGTTCACACTTCCTACATATCTCAAAATAACATGTTATACATTATAATTTTTATCAATTATATGTAATTAAGAATATTAAATGTAATTAAAGTTTAATGATCTATCAGTGGGACAAAAATACCACAAATTGATCAAAGAATTAAATACAAGAGCTATAACCCAAAAATTATTAGAATAAAGTAAGGGAAAATCTTTATGATCTTGGTTCTTACAAAAGATTTGTATGTATGATAATGGGAGCAGAAGGCAACAAGAGGAAAATTAAATAATCTGGTCATCACCAAAATCTAAAATTTTGTGCATCAAAGGACATTAACAAACTAAAAATACAGTATAAGCAATGGGAGAAAATGCTTCCATCATGTACCTCAGAGGTTTTAATAGCTAAAATTTATGAAGAATTCTTGCAACTCAATAATAAAAAAGCAAACCAATTTAAAAATGGGCAAAGTATCTGAGGAGACCGTTATCCAAGGAAGATATTCAAATGCCCGATAAGCATATGAAACAATGCTTGATATTGTTGGTCACTAGAGAAACACAAAGGAAGACCACAATGATGTCCCACTTCACAGTCATGATCTGGCCAGCACCACAAGCTCCAACAGTAGCCTGGGTCGGTGATGATGTGAAGCAGGAACCTTGGCCCATGGCCCATGCTCCCCTCCTGCTGCTGTTCCTGTACTCAGGACCATGCTACGGAGCCTGGCATTGGATGGCAGAAAGCCTCTCCTGGTCTCATTCTTCACTTGACCATAAGATTAGCAAGGAGAAATGAACTGGAAACAAAATTAAGATCAGAGCCATGCTTTGTCATCCAGGTCATTGCATGCTTATTGGCACACAGGCCAGCCCTGAGTGATGTCCCCTGTGTGTCCCTTGTGCACTGTGGCCCAGACAGCATGTGTAGAACACTGGCAATTTTAACCTAGGATGTTGTGGTGGTGGCTTTGATAAGGAGGAGTTCCCTGTGTAGATCTCTGAGTCCTTCTCACCTGGGCAGAGGCAGCCAGCACCACAGGACCACAGCAAAGCAAATTGAAGGCTGTGCTGATCCAGCTGGCTGGCCAACCTCACAACATCCGTGGGCAGGCTCACTGGGATGGAAGGGGTGGGGCTGTATCCTCTGGCAGACAGACCCTGCTGCATCCACAACCATTCCCTGGCCCCCTCCTTTCCTCCTACAGGCAGCCCACAGTGGCTGATTCCACACTATGCCTTGGAATGCAAGGGTGCAACATCCTGCATGCACCCCCATCTCCTGGGCCAGGACAAGCACAGCCACCTGGCTTCTTCCACAGTAGATTCTGTGCAGCCACAGACACCACAGCCAGCAGCCCTAGCCAGTAGTGACCCAACCCTAGCAGGACTCTGGCTGGCAATAGATTGAGATCCGGTGCTATGATGGACAGATGCGACAGTTTTGTTCTCTCTGGCCGCTTTGATTTGTGACTCTCCTTTGTAGCTTGCGGGGGATGCTCAGACCCTGCTGTTTCTGGGCTCCAGTGTCCATTTGGCTGGGCAGCAGGGCCGACTGCTGCGGGTGGCTGACAACAGCAGGACCAGGAGGGCTGAGCAACTCAGGCTGGCTTCCAGGCCCTGTGGGGCTGCCTGGGTGGTCGCCGGAGAACTATAAGCATCTGAGCAGAGTCAGTGTGAATGGCAGATCACAAACCTCCACGCTGGGCAGGGGCTGCCCTGCTGTGCCTGGGCTCCAGCCCAGAGCTCTCAGAGGAATCTCTGAGGCATCAGAGGCAGACCCCAGAAACACCTCCCTCCCTGCTCTCGGAAGGGGCTGGCTTGGGAACAAGTGCTGAGGAGGGTTTGGCTAGCCAGAAATACTTGGGGCAGTCAGACTATCTCCATGAGACCTTGCTCCTGGTGCTTAACCTCAAGGCAGGCTTTTAGAGGAGCAAGAGACATTGTAGTAGAAAGGAATTGGATTCAAATTTCAGCCTTTGCTGATACCAAGACCCCAGACTGTTAATTTAACCTCTTCTCCCTCATCTGTAAAATGGGATCATAATAGGAGGCATGATCAAAAATTACAATGAATATTTAGATTTTTTAAAAAAAGTTTTACACTAAAGGGTGCATAGGCATCAATATCCTTCAAAAATCTCCTCCTCACTTTGAGCACCCTGATCCGGTTAATCTTGCCACTTTCTGAAGCAGCTCTGGAATTGCTCTTTTGGCAGTGTCTTTAGTTGCACAGTTGTGGCTGCCATGATGTCCTGAATCCACTGAGGATGTTTACCTTTCCTGGTCGCTTGAACTTTGGGGAAGTGTACAGTGCCAGGACTGGTGAATAATGTGGACAGGGCCACACCACAAAGCTGAACAAGTATACCTTCTGTGGGGTGGCAGTTGGCAACAACAGCTGCCAAAGACATTCACAAAAGAAAAGTCTCAGAAATGCTTCAGAAAGTGGCAAGAATGATGGGATGAGTGTGTTCAAAGCAAGAGAAAACATGTCAATGGCAATGCATGGCTTTTCACTGTCATGAATTTTAATTTAAATATTTATCCTATGGCTGGGCGTGGTGGCGCACGCCTGTAATCCCAGCACTTGGGAGGCTGAGGCAGGGGGATCAGTGCGAGTTCGAGACCAGCCTGGGCTACAAAAGTGAGCTCAAGGCCAGCCTCAACTGCATAGTGAGACCCTGTCTCAAAATAAATAAATAAATAAATAAATACATATTTATCCTATGTTTACCTTGCTCTTGTACCTACTCCTGTGAGCTGTAACACAGAGACACGTGCCTGGCACTGCATCTCCTGAGCAAGCGTTGCCCCTCCACCCACACAGTCATACTTACTGCTGGCTCCCAACCTCACCAACACAACAGCCCTAGGTTTGTGTAGTTCCTAAGAGGGTGACAGTTACAGGTGCTGCTCCTGCTGGGCCATAAGCTGCCTGTGCGCAGAGTGTGCTGCAAGGGAGGAGAGTGTAGACTCCAAATCAAGGTGCCAAATGAAGGAGGGGGCAGCTAGCAATAGGAGCCTTGTGGATCCTGCACGCTGGGCACCCCTCAGAGTTCTGGGGTCTCCACCGCACAGCCTTTTGCAGCTCAGCTCATCCCTGATGCAAATGCTGTCCTGGAAGAGGCCCCATGTGTCACTGCTTCAGCCCATGCTGCACAGGACACGCCCCCCAGCGGCTAGAGCAACTTCTCTAGAGGTTCCAGGGCCTGTGTGCTGACTCCTTTGAGCAGATCTCACTGCCAGCCACAGATGATCTGCTTCCTGATCCCCAAGATGGGTGGGTGACACTCAGGGAGTCTCCCTTTCTCCAGGACAGACCATGAAGCACCCCTCCCAACTTCCCTGGCAGCAATGGTTCGAGTCCCATCCTCTTCCAAAGCCTGTCCGGCACTAGTGCTGTCACCTTCTCACTGTTATCCAAGGCTCTTGAGTCCTGCAGGGGCCCAGCACTGAGACTCCTGGCCTGGGTTGCCCCTCCTCTAGGTCCTGGAGCCCTCTCATCCTGCTCAGACCTGGGGCGACCTGATGTCTGGGTGCCTCCTCTTTACCCGTTTACCCCCAACTGTGCCACTTTGATCCTGTGGCTCTCAGCCTTTCCATTGGAATCCAGAGGTGATCACAGTAACTGTTAGCTTGTAAAGTGCTTGGTTCTCAGAGAGAAAAGGTGTCAGACGTGTGTGAAATGTTATTCCTGGCACACGCTAGAGAATGGAATGGAAAATCGCCAGCAGACAGTGGGAATGCAGAGGAAACATTTGTCAGCTGCCCTGCACAAAAGGGTACAGGAAGAGGGGTCCTCCCGCTGCGGCCGGGCACACCCCAGTCAGCCAGAGTGGCTGGAGTGGGGCAGTGACCAGGAACGGGAATCCCTACTTTCCCACATCGACTACTCAGCGAAGCAGCAACTTCAGCCTGAGGCCTGGCTTTCCTTGCAGGTACACGAAGCCCTAGCAGCCAGCGACATGGGAGGAAAGAATTCCCATACGGCAGGATTCAGCTCACTACAGCAACCTCGTGAAGAATCAACCCAGCTTTCAGTCTGGAACATGCCAGACGGCTGGAACTAGGTAACACCCAAGACCAAAAGAGCAGTAAGAACTGAGGACTCAAGGGTTGAGAGCCATTCAGGAAAGTGTTTGGGGAAGAAAATATCTTCTTAGATGCTGTACATGTGAACTCCTGTTCCCTGTCCGCAATACGACCATCAACAAACGAACCAGAAGATAAAGTGAAGGAAATCTGCCAGGACATGGAGCAGAGAGAAACATGGGGCTTCTGATGAAAATGACTCATACAGAGCTGGGTGCTGTGCACTTGCCTATGACTCCAGAGACTGAGGCACAAGGATCCAACTTTAAGGCCAGACTGAGCAACTTGCCAGGACTTTGTCTGAAATTTTTAAAAGGTGAAGAGTCTGGGAATAATGCTCAGCAATTAAGACACATGTCTCATTAAAAAATAACAATTGTTAGCTGGGCATGGTTTTGCGTGCCTGTAATCCCAGAACTTGGGAGGCTGAGGCAGGAGGATCGGTGCAAGTTCGAGACAAGCCTGGGCTACAAAAGTGAGCTCAAGGCCAGCCTGAACTGCATAGCAAGACCCTGTCTCAAAAAGACAAAAAAAAAAAAAAAAATTGTACAGATCCTATAGTTGGAAGTAGATTTCCAAAACTGGGTGGGATTCGATAGAATCTCAATCACAAAGGGAGATTTTGACACATAACCTGTTCTAAGATGGGACGACTTAATATAATAAGAATATTCAATCTTCTTCCAATTAATTCAATAAAACTTACTCTCCTTGACTCTAGCCAGCTAAAGTTTGTGTATGAACAACTAGAGATGCCTAAAGAGGCCTCTGAGTCCAAAATCACCACTGCCAAACTCAGAGGATGTTCTAGCATCATTTGGAGGGATGATGGGAGAGATGGTGGGGTAACAGAAGTGGCAAGCTGACAGGGGCAGGGGGTATTGGCAGTAGAGAAGCAGTGGTGGCAGGTGACGGTGGTAGAGGACAGGGTGGCTGGAATGACAGTGACACAAAGCATCCAGCATCCAGACAGTGATGTCACAGACAGGCAAATCAGAGACCTGGCCCTCGTTAACAGATGCCATGACAACAGTAGCAGCAGGCCAGACTGGCCCAGGGAATGACGTGGTCATGTCCCTGCTCTCTGGACTTCCTGTTGCCTGACCTTTTTCAAGGATTGTTTCCATGCACCACTTTCCCTCACTTCAACACCCAGAATCCACCTCTGCAGCCTCTATTTGCCTGGGTCGAGTAAAGTGGGTCTCTAATGCTTGCAAGCAAAAATGCACAAAGAGCTTTGTACCCTCCAGTAACAGTGGGCTTTTGAAAGCAAGACAGGAATCCAGAAATATTATTTTGAAAGTAAAAGACTAATTGAGCCACAAAATCTAAATTTATCCAATAAAAAAAGGAAAGGCCAAGTAGTAAGGGGAGGGGTGTCACAGTAGCCTCACCGTGAAACAGGAAGGCTGGTAGCATTTGATTGAGTGAGAGCTGACAGGTGCCACTTCTGCTCTTGAGGACATGAAAATGATTGCTAAGTTTCCAGGTGTGACAGGGCCAGAAGTAGACCATCTTCTAGAGCACTGATAGCACAATAAATGCCATGGGCCTGGAAACTGAGAGCTTCCTCCCAGGAGCCAAAATTTATCCTATGGGAATGCTTGTATAAAGGAACAAAGGTGTTAATTATTGAGGATAACTTGCAAGAGACATGAACTGCAGATGATCTGAATATCATCAGCATGAAGCGGCACTGCTTCCAAAACAATCAAAATGGGAAGCAAAACAAAATATGGAAAACTCAAGAGAAGCACTAAATTTAATTTCACTGACAGAAATGACAGGATAGCTTATACTTCAGTTTAAAAAAATTCAACTACTATCTAATATGATTCAACTTCTCTTCATTTTTTTTAAATGGCAAGAAAATGTCTACATGTAACTTTTATTTTGTAGACCTCTGTAACAAACAATATTGTCCAACTGAGATTCTTTAGATTTGAAGTTTCTGCACAAAGCTCTCAGTAGAAAGGACTTTGGCATCAGCAGGAAGGTACTAAAGGGCTGACTCAGCACTGGTGCTTCACATGTCATGGATGTCTGTGGGCCTGGGGGCGTTGGCTCGCTGTGGGCTGGCTCTGCACTTTGCAGGTCGGCAGGACTGTTCATGCCATATTGTAGAAAAGCTAAGCCATGCACACCACAACAGGATCAGAGGGAATGCTGTGTTGCCTTCCACACACAGGATCACAGGAACGCTGTGTTGCCCCACTGAGTTCAGTAGCTGAACATGCTGATAGCAGGTGAGGCTCTGGTCATGGGTGTGCGACTCGAAGGAGCTGGTTTTATCTTAGCTCCTTCCTCCTCTCTTCCAGCCCACCATGGGGAGAGCACATTCGCCCCGCCATGCCCCACTACCATCCTGTTCCTGCCTTGGAGCCAAGCATGAACTAAAGCTGTGAGCCCACATCAAACCTCTCCTCCTTGAAGGTGATAGTGTTGGGTGCTTGGTTTGGGTATTTCTAAGCCACAGGGGTGTGAATGAGACACCCTAATGAGTGACATATAGAGAGTAACCAATATATCAATGTTCCCCCAATGAATATTTTGTCTGCCAAGTCCCTGATGCCCCTGTTCATGGTGGCTCATGGCTCAACCAACACCTTATTGACTCCTGGTTGGTTGGAGACCCCTGGTCTCTTTCCTTTCCCCATGCCACAGCTATGTTACCTGTACCCAGAGCCTGGACCTGTCATTCTGTCCTTGCACATCTAGCAGGAAGCAGTCTTCAGGTAGGGCTTGAAGGGCTTGCAGAAAGGAGAAACCCCAGCTTCAGTAAGAAAGTCCTCCTAATTTGCTTAGTCTGGTTGCTGCCTCAGCCCCCGTTCATTTAGCCTCTCAGAAGCTGTTTGACACCCGCTGCTACCTGTGGCCCAGTTCACATTAAGCAGTAGTGTGTGACTTAGCCCACTGTTTCCTAAATCCAGCATGTCCCACAGATGCAGACCAGCGTAGAGCCTCCTCATGCTCACTGGCGCCAGAGCACTGTGACTGGGTCTCCCAGCACATAGCCTTCTTTCTAATTAGCCAGTCCACAGCCCCAAGGCAGGGATTGCCCAGGGAATACCTCAAGCTCCTTCTTCCTTCCTCCCCTGCCCCTGTCCTCTATGGACGCTCCCTGACCCCTCCAGACATCTTCAGCCTCCTGTCAGTCACCCTGGGGCCCATGGGACCAAGAGCAATGACTGTCACTTGTCACACTCCCTTCCCACCTTCCCATCCTGTCACACCTGACACACACCCATCTGACTCTGCCCTGGACGGGGCCAGACCAAAGAGTGCTGCAGTGGCTAGTGACTACTGTTAAGGCCAAGAGCTTAGGACCGCAGCAGAGAGAAGCTGTGAGGACACAAATCAGGAGAAAAGAACAGCATCTTCAATGCCTGCCCAACCACATCCCTGGGAGAACCCCCAGTCACACACCCAGAAACTTGGGTTCTATTTCAGTGGACTCAGGAGCAGAGGCCTGCTGACTGGAGCACCAGGCACTGGAAACAGATGATGACCCAAAGCCCATGAAAGTGATTTGTGTCCTTAAAGAATGCTGGGAACACAAGTAAGGCAGGATGGGGCCTGTGCCTTCTCAGCTGCCCAGGGAAACCACTTGGGCCATGGACATGACATTCAAACAGCAGAGGAAGGAGCCCAGGGGATGGGCCTGGGGTAAAGCTTCACTTCCCCAAGTGACTTGCATCGTGTCACTGACCTTTAACACCTCTGTATCTTACGCTCAAAGCCTGGAGAAGGATGGAGACTGAAACAAGGGCTATGCAGGGCTGAAAGAGTAGATGGCATTCCAGTCTGCATCCTGCATGGGCACCGCCTGGCACACCGGTCTCACAGGAGTTCCCCATCAGTCCTCAGGGGGACCCCACGGACATGCTGCATCACTGAGCCCATGGAGAAATTCCATCCCCTGCAGTTGCTCAGTGACCAATGGCCCAAGGGCTTGTGTCTCCTCCCTGATGCAGCCTCTAAGATGATGGTGCCTGGAGATGGGGTGTAAAGGGTGGTGAGGGTTGGAAAAGCTAAGGAAACTGGGCCTCTGAACGACACATTAATGACCTTAGAAGAGAGGACACCAGAGCACCCTCTCTGCTGGAGGAGCCTGACCTTGCCAGCACCTTGGTGGCATTGTCACATTGAGATTATGAGAGAGAAATTGCTGCTCCTGAAGCCACCTCATCAATGGCAATTTTTTTCCCCGCAATCCCAGCTGACCAGCACAACTTAATTCACTCACGTTCACTTTTTACATCATTGACTACTCTTTAGTATGTACTACAAGCATACTAATAAAAAGAGAAGCTGAAATGTATTCAAAGACTTCTAATCTTGTCACTCAGATATAAGCAGTGTTATGTGCCCCTACCTTGTTTTAATACATCCATAGCATCTAACAAGTTATACTTTAAAATATATTCTATAATAAAAAAAGCATTACAAAAAAATCTCATTCTCTTGGAAGAATGTCTAAGAGAGAAACCAGAATGGCTATTTTGGACCCACATGGGGTCTGAGCCTGTGCACTGTGGCTAGTCCACATGGATGTGTAAATTACACCATGACTTCCAATGACAACAAGAAAAAGAATGTAAAATTAATAATTTTTATATTGATTACATGTTGAAATGCTAATATTTTGAGTCTACTGAGCTAAATAACTCACACCAGTGAAATTAATGTCACCTGGGTTTTCCTTATTTAATGTGGCTGTAAGAAAATATAAAATTGCATATCTGGCTCCTACTCGTGGCTGGGCTTCTGTTTCTATTGGACAGCCATGGGCTAGAGTCTGAAGCAATAGACAAAGTGTGGGCTTTTGAGTCAAAGGGCCCTGTACTCCAATCCAAACTCTGTCATTACCAGCTTTGTCAACAAGGGCAAATGATTCAACCTTCTGTGACCTTCTGCTTTCCTGTAGGTGACACGGCAGTGAGGGAGCATCTCCTGGTGCCGAGGTGAGGAGGAGGGTGACTTGGCCACACAGAACAGCAAGCAGAAGATTGTTGCACAGCAGAAACTCCATAAATGGTCACTCCCAACCCCCTGGTTAGTAGGAAAAGAAAACCTCACTGTCAACACGCTGTTAATCAGCACCAGCTGTGGGGCTGGTAGCGTTGCAAAGATGGAGCACAGAGGAAGGCGCAGACAGCAGAGAAGGTCCTCGTGCAGTTCAGCCTGGGGAGCCCTTGCTCTGGGGGGTCAGCTTTATCTGAATCTATCTGCTTGCATTTCTGCAACGCTCATTCTGAAATGTGGGAGGTGGCCAGAGAGCCATGCTGGGCAGTATCAGCACTGGACACTCATAAGCTAGTCCCACTGTGTACCCTGATGACCCCTTACCCTCCACCCCACACCCTGTAGGTGGCCACATCTCCCAGCTTGTCAGCACCGCTGGGCCCGACAGCAGCACCAGGGCCTGCACATTAGTGAACTACAAAGGGATCACAGAGGCCCCTTAGTAGCAGACCAGCTTGAGAGGAAATGCAGTCAGGACAAGGTACACATCAATATGCACAATTTGTTGTCTTGTTTTTTGTTTGTTTTGTAACACTGGGAATCGCATGCAAGGCCTTGAACATAACAAGCATCCTACCACCGAGATACACCCCAACACCATTAAATTGCATCTCACATCTTAGAGAGAAGGGGCCTGACTTGGCCTAGCTCCCAGGCATTCCTACTGTGGGCCTGGGGGTTACCCATTGCCAGCTGTGTCTACTCATAGCTCAGTATTTCAGGTAGAGCCCAGAGACACAAAGGGTACTGACTACAAGGTCAGTGGTTTTCCATGGGTGGGAGGATAGAGGAATTTGAAGATCTGCTCAACTTTGCCCACACATTCTCAGAGGGGTGAGGAAGAGGGACTCATCCTAAGCAGGGGTAGTGGGAGGTAGTAAGTGTATTTATTTTCATCTGGGAAATCTTTGAACCTTGGATGTTGTGTAGAAAAGAAAAGTAGCCTCATTGTGTGGGCTGCTATGGGTAGGAGAGGGACTATTGGTCAGATTGCCCTTTGGGGCACCTATTTACCAAGGCCCTTCCTATGCCTATAGAAGAATCAAGGGAAAGGAGCTGGGCCAGTAATTCCACCAAGCAGTGAGTGATCTTGTCAGTCTGTTGGGGCTAAAAAGATGGTATACAGCATGCTTCTCTGCTGATCACTGTACCCATTACTGTTAGAGTTGACCTTCAAACTTCCAGCCCAGGCTCTAGTGACCTCTGACACCTGGCCTCTCCCTCAGCACAGGGGCTCCCAGGTTAGCCGTCTCACCAGACCTCAGAGGCAAAGGAAAGGCAAAGCCAACAGAAGAAGGTAGGGCCCTGCAGAGAAGGAGGGGAGAGATAGGTCAGAGGAAGAGCTTCCAGGGTCCCACTTAACCCTGGACCTGGAGCACTTGTCACCTCTGCCTTGGGGGTTGTTTAAATGAGCTGCACAGGGCCCAGATGAGACCAGCCCCAGGGATGGGTGCCCTTTGCACAGGGCGGGAAGGACTCTCGTGCTGTTCCCCAACCAAAACTGGTGTGTGGGAAAATGTCAGACTCAGATCTCTGTAGAGATAGAAGGCACCCTCCTTTGTCACTCCGTTTCAGTTGGACATGCTGGGGAGCAAAGGCCACTCATGAGGGACAACATCTCATGCTTCAGCAAGGGTGGAGTCCAGGGCTGAGGCTGTAATGGTCCAAGGCTAGGAAAGCACCTTCTGCCTAGAACATGCCACACAGGTCTCAGCAGCCCTCAGCAAGAGAGGAGTAAAGGTGGAGGGGAGAGGAAGAGAAGAACGTCATTGGCAGTGTGGTAATACCCAGGCCAAAAGTTGGTCACTGAAGAAGAGTTTGCAAAGAGAACCCTTGCTATCTGCTCCTGACACAAGAAAGTGGGGTCATAAAGTCAGTCTTTCCTGTAGGAAGTCAAGAATCTAAAAGCATGACTACTCTTTGATGTAATAGTTCCCTCCTACACTGACGCTACTGAAATGAACCTAGGTTTTTAAAAGCACACCAAACGGTCACTTCAATATTATGCATAATACTCCAAGCTTAACATAGTCTAATTAATCGCCAATAAAGCATTGCCCTACTAACCCAAGCAGTCATTACATGGGGCATGTAGGAACAACTTATCATCTTATGGTTACCTATCTACACCTTTTAGTGAACTATAAAATCATGGCTTGAAAATGAGTGGTTGTATAATCACAGATATATATATATATATATATATATATATATATATATATATATAAAGTCGAACATATCCACAGGTAGTCAAGGACAGGATGATATCAAAATGGGAGTTACTTTTGTGTGATGTGAATAAGTACAAATAAATATTGTATTTTCTTTCCCCTCCAGCATTTTCCAAACTGCCTCTGATGAATGGATATGTTTGGTAGCTATGGTGATGTTTTGTGAAGTAATGTCAGGCTGGGAGCAAACCAGCATCTTCATGTACCTCTGTGAGTGGCCCTCCTACAGGAGAAGGATGGACGTGCTTGTTCCAAGGTGCAGCCCCTGGCCAGAGTTTCGTCCGCTCACCCCACGGCAGCATCATCCCCTAAAAAGCCCCAATGAACAAGGCCTATTCTCCGCAAGACCCAGTGTCCCCATGTCACTGTGAGGAAATGAAATACACCTTTTTTAGTTCCCTGTGACACAGCCTAGGGTTAATGGACCTAGAGAGTAGAATGACTATAAGCATGACCATATGTGTTCTTCATCCCAGGCGATCACTGCTGAAGAGTCTGTAGTGTCCACCAGAGCTGGCAGAGGGTCACCCAGAACAGGGGCTCCTTCCCCACTCCAAAGTCTCTCTTCTCATGAAAGCCAAAGAATGAATGGTTTCTCCACTCTTCCTAGGGTCCAGCGCTGGGATAGCTAGATCCATCTGCCACATGTGTTCCATTTTGTGACCACAGGGACCCTAATGTCCCTTGAGCCAGAGCAAAGTGATCACTCATGGGTGGCAGCACTTGGTATGTGTCTCTGCTCTTCTTCATTGCCCCTGTTGTGTTCCCGTTATCCGCCAAAGAGGATGTTTTTTGTTCTTCCTTAGGGTGTGCTTCCGGACCTCACAGGCTGGTGGCAAAACACTATACTGTCCCAGAAGGAGCATCTGACTAAAACCACCAACAAGTTAATTAGCTACACACCCTCCCACTCCGTCCACTTGAGGAAGGATACATGAGCTCAAGTATTTGCAAATGGGACAGCTAAAAACTTTAACAGAGGTTGGGGACCCTTGGCCAGGGATCATTAGACCTGACCATTTTTACAGATGGGGAAACAGTATTGGAAGAGGGTAAATGGGTTGGCTGAAATTTCTGGCAGAACAGGGACAGGACCTAAGTAAGGTGCATTGTACAGTGACAAATCTGGCATCTACCTCCCATGAGCACACCCAGCAAGACATGCACATCGATGTTTGGGGACACACCACTTCTTCTGGAAGGTGAGGCCTTTCTGGAATCCCCAAGCTCCCAGCATCCCAAAGAACTCTCATATCCACCAGTAAGCTCTCATAAGTTACAGTGGGCTCTCTGGCTTACCCTGTGCCACCCCATGAAACATAAAGGGAGAGGGCTTCCCACACCCCCATCCCCCACTCAGTGACGTGCAGACACACAGGTGCTGCACATGTACAGAAAGGAGCCCAACCCTGCCTGAGGGTCTGGGTGATTCCCAAGTTCAGATGGGGGTTGAGGTATGCCCCACTGTAGGAGATCGGGGTGATACATCAGCAAAGTTCTCTCTGCTCTGCACACTCTGGAGGACCTCCTCGTATGACTAGCACACAAACCTAATCTCCCCCACCCAGTGCTGACAACCCTGGTTGCACCAGCACAGAAAGCAGTGCAGAATGAGCACTACCTGCTCTCTGCTTGGTGGGAGTGGAGGGGAAGCATTGACACCTCCACTTCACTGCAGAAGAAACAGGCTCAGAAAGGGTAAGTGAGACACTGAAGCTCACCTGGTTGGGCAGGACTGGATGCAGCCTCAGGAAGGTTTTCCTTCAGCATCACCCTGGCTCCCCATGCAGGGATGTTGCCATGCACTCACTGACTGGTGTCATTTCTCCTTAGTAGGAGGGGAGTCCTGAGGCCATGGGGTTATGACCTCTTACCTTGCAAGAGACCAGGTGAATGACTGATTAGAATTGAAGGTCATCACTCTGTAAGGGAGAGAAGAAAAGAACCTGGCAGCAGGTTAGAGATGACCCACATTTTGGGGAAAGTTGAGCCCTCAGTGAAGGACAGCACGGAGCCTGTGATTCATCTCCACTGCAGCCGGGAGAGCTGCTGGAATCCGAGCTTGCAGGACTAGGAAGGTGGACCAACAAGGAGTGGGCTGGAAAGGGCAGCTCCATGATGCTCTGAACCAGGAAGGCTGAGCTCCCTGCCCTCTTCTCACCCCACAGAGTAAGGGGAGACCCCTCCTGAAGCCCTGGGAAGGCCAGTGCGCTTCCTCAAGAAGCCGAAGATGAATTCAAGGAGTCGAGTTCCATGAAGCACTCAGACAGACGCCTGGCTGCAAGGGGATGGCGTGTGCTGCTAGACATAAGGGGTCCCATCCTTCTCCCTGGCAGCACCGCCTCCCTGCCCTAGAGAGCACTGGGGTCTCCCAGTGAGTGATCATGTCTCCTAGGCAACAGATCCTGGTGGGGCAGCCCAGCCTCAGCCCACACATGCCTGATGCTCAGGGTTTCCGATCTGCTTTTTATGCCTCCATCTGGATTTTAATTTTATGTGGTTTTGTCCTGACTTGAGAGAGATGAGGTATCAGTGGCTGGGGTCGGAGCACTGTGGCCACTGGCCCATGACAGCCTCTCTCTGTTTCAGGCCTTTTGTCCCGTTATCCTCCAGCCACAGTTCCGCCCCTCCACAGATAGTCATGGTGATGTACATGTAATTTCTCAAAACATATATGAATTTTTAATTTGCATATATGGCATAAGGATATGCACAAGGATTTCTTTTTTGTCTTTGTTCTGTTTTGTCACTAGGAAACAGCACCCAATACCTACAAGCTAAAGGAGAAAAGGCTTACTCTGGATCACAGCTTTAGACCATGATCAGCTGCCTCCAAGGTAAAAATGGGATGATGTAGGAATACGATGGAGGAAAAGCTGTTCAAACTATGGCAGTGGAAATGCAGAGAGCAAAGACAGAACCCAGGAGGGAGCTGTGTCTGTCCTTCTAGGTCATGACCATGGCAACCTTCCTCTTCCCACCAGCCCCCACCTCCTAACAGCATGTTTAGCTCTGAACTCAGCAATGGATCGATCCACCAGTGAGTACAACATCACCGTGACCAATCTCCTTCCAAAAGCTCCATCTCCGAAGAGATGCAGCTCTCGTGGGGACACCCTAGACATAAGTCTCAGTCAAAGCAATTTGATTTCTGATCTCTTTTTACACATTACCAGTTGTACTCTGTGATATACAACTCCACAGATTTTGACAAAGGACTGTCTGAGTATGCTAGTTCACCCCTTATCTCTACAAATGTGGTTCAAGATTCCCAGAAGTCCTGGACAGTACCAAACCTTTTACTACTTGACCCAACATGGTGCTACATTTTTCCACCCATGCCTTCCATCCGCAGAGTTCATGGCTTTTCCCTCTTGACTAAACACCAACCATGCATCAGGAATATGACTTGTACAATTTGAATGATAACAGCAAAATGCATCCAGACTGTTTTTTATTCTTCAAAATTTCATGGATAAGTTTGTTCTCAAGTCAGATCTTAACAGCCTCAACATACAGTATTTCCTTAAGTCCAGAATTTTCACTTTTTTGCCTAAAGTAAGCACTGTGTGGCTTCTCTTTGGCAAATTCAAATTGCTGGTATCATGCATATCAAGTGAAATAGATACATTTGAACACACTAAATAGATGTGTTTCATTGCTGAAACAGATGATCTGAGAACAGAGATATCTGACTAGCAATCTCTGCCAGGAGGGTACCATACACTCTGTGGATACACTGGACAAACTGATGGCTCATGTCCCGGAAGAGGTGAAGAAGAACAGTGCAGAGTTTCATTTTGATACTCAGTTTAAAACTTAAGAATTATTTATTTCTAAAGTTTTTAGTGTAATTACTTTGGACCTCACTCACCAACAAGTAATTAAAACTTCAGAATGAGAAACTCTGTGTGCATGTTGGGGATGCTGTTGTATTTCCCACTAAAATGCCATACAGACCATGTCTCTGTGCTAAAAGTTCACCTGAGAGCCCCCTGGTGGCCAAACCTCCACCCCTCCCCTCCTCCAAACAACTTCTATATTGATTTTGACTATCTTTTATTGTTTTGCCTGTTTAGAATTCACATAACTGGAATACTTTAGGTCTAATTTCTGATTTTTAGACCTTAATTTCTGTGACTCATCTATATTGCTATGGAAGTCAGTAACTTGTTCTTTTTAATTTATTAATTTTACTCTATTGTATGGACTTATTACAATGTATTAATTCACTTATTCTCTTGAAGATATTTTCTGTTGATGACCAATAAAGCCTACACTCACAAGCTTTGGTGTGAAAGGAAGTTTTCTTTCTCCTTGGGTAAATACCTAGAAGCAAGATTGCAGGATGATATGGCAAATGTGTGTTTAAATTTATAAGAAACTACCAGGCTATTTTGGCAAGTGTACCAATTTGCACTTCCATCAATAATAAGTGAGAGAGCAGGCCAGATAGCTCATCAGACTAAAGCACCTGCTTAGACATGCACAGGGACCAGGGTTCAATCTCTGGTGTGCTGTGCCAGCCACACCCCCAGGCATATTGAGAAGGTGATTGAGACTGGGCACGGTGTCATGTGCCTATAATCCCAACTTTCGAGACTGAAAACAGGAGAATCACTACAAGTCTCATCTGTATAATGAGACCTTGTAGACCCTGTACCAAATGCATAATATAATAACTAATAATAACAACAATAATAATAATAATAATAATAAATGAGACTCTGCTCCTCACCCTCACCAACATGTAGCATTATCCACTAATTGCTTTTTTTCAGTGTTAGCTGTTCTAGTTGATGTTCAGTGCTCTCTCATATGGCTTTTATTTGCATTTCTTTAATGACCAATTAGGCTGAAGATACATAACATGCTTATTATTCACGCATGCATCTTTTGTAAAGCATCTGTTTAGATCTTTTGCTAAGTTATAACTTGCTTGAGTGTTTTATTGTTGACTTTTAAGAATTCTTTGCATTTTTACAAAGAATTTCTGTATTTCTGGATATAAGTTTACAAATATTTTCACTCTATCTCCTGTTTTCTGCCTCTTGGTTTTCTTTTTAAAAAATATTTCTGGAAATTTTATAGTTCCATGCTTTTCCTATAAGCCAATAACTGTTTTTATGAGGGGTTTTCTTGGACGTGGGTTAACGTATTGGTCAAGGTTCCTTTTCTGAGTATTCATACTTACAGTTATTCAAGTACCCTTCTCTCGAAGCACTAAGCTTTCTGTAGAGAATTGTCCTTATGTCTTTTCAAAGTAAGTTTTCCATGTACAAACATGTCTATTTCTGGATTTTATCCTGTTCCATCACTCAGTTCTCTGTCATGACACAAATTCCACACTGTCTACACTACTGTAGCTTTGTAAGTTTTGAAATCGGTGCATCTCAAGTTCCTCAAACTCTTTATTCTCTATCAGAATGGCCGGATTTTTCCAGATCCTTTGTATTCCCATTTCAACTTTAAAATTAATTTGTGTGTTTTTTACTGAAGCAAAATTCTATTAGATTTTGACGGACATTGCATTGAATCTACATATAAACTTGGGAGAACTGGCATTTTAATAGAGAGTTTACTGATCCACAAACCAATATACTTTTCCATTTCTTGAGATTTTAATTTTCTGATTTTTACCTTTTCCTTCTGTTATGGTTTGTGTCTGTACATCCCCCCAAAGCCTCATCTGCTCATGGGGTGGGGAAAGCTGTCAGCGGGGACTGAATCTAGAGTCTGTGATTGGTTCACTTTCTAATGCTAACACTGGTAGTGTGGGTGCTACACCTGCCCTAGGGCAAATGGCCTACTTAGGTATAAGTGAAGAAAATATACTTACTCTCCCATTTTGCTTTCTTGCGTTTGCTGTTTTTCACCACCATGAACTTTTGCCACTCTGCCATGTGCTACCCTGCCTTGGAGCCAGCTGGGTATGGAATGAAACCTCCACAGAGTGTAAGATAAATAAACCTTCCCTTCCTTAATTTTGTGTGTTGAGTATTTTATCTCAGCAAGGAGAAAACTAAGACACCCTCCTTTTCAGATTTACCCTGGTGCTACATGCTTTAGGATGCTACTGAACATGGTGGTGTTTATCCATTCGATTCAGATTGTTGTAGACATAGAAACACACTTGAAATATTTTATATTGTTCTGGCATGCACAATTTTGCTACATTTACTTACTAGTTGTAGTACCTCTTCCTCTCTCTTCCTCTCTCTCTCTCTCTCTCTCTCTCTCTCTCTCTCTCTCTCTCTGTCTCTGTACCAGGGATCAGACTCAAGACCTAGTGTTTGCCAAGCAGGTGTTCATGCCTCTGAGCTAGCTCCTCAGCCCTAGGTCTAGTATTTTTTAAAATATATTTCTAATTGACAAAAGTTGTGCACACCACATATGGTGTTACATTGAAATACACATATATTATGCATGGAATATTTAATTGAATTAATCAACACATAAATTGCTTCACATACTATTTTGCAATGAAAACACTTAAACATTCATTCTCCTAGAAGTTTCCAATTTATAATATGTCATTATTAACTATAGTCATGTAAGATCACCTGAACTTATTCCTTTGTCTTACTCTAGTTTTTATAAGTATCTTATTTATTTCCACAGTTTCACCCTTCAATATAATTGAATAATCATTTAAATGAATTAATAAATAAAAAATAATCCTTCCAAGCTGAGAATAATGGCTCACATCTCTCATCTTAGCAGCTAAAGGACGAAGCAGGAAAATCAAGTTGGAGCTGAGTCTGAGTAACTTAGTGAGACATTATCAAAAACCAAACATAGAAAAGGGCTAGACATTTAGCTCAGTACAAGGGTTCTGGGTTCAAGCCCTAGTACTGTCCCCCAAAAGAAAACTCCATCCAGAAATTTAATTGTAATTTCACTGGACTTATGGATGAGGAGTGACATTCATTTGATGTTAACTCTTTCTACGTATGGATTGTTTCTTATTTTATGACCTTTTAATAGAGGTAAGCACATTGTCACTAAGTAGGTACACCGATGGCTCATGTCCCTAGTAACTTTATGTGACAAGTGGTCCTGGATAAGGGATTCTTAGGTCACTGGTCAAACAGCTCTGACTGTGTCTGTGAAGGGGTTTAGAAGGATAATAGTGCTGGGATCAGTGGCATACTTGATGTAAGCAGGCCTGCTCCAGCCCACCACAGTCACAAACAAACCCAAGTGCTGAGAAAGGGCAATTCACTCTTCTCACTTGAGCTGGGTCGTCCGTCCTCTGTACCCGCAGATGCCGGAGCTCCTGCCACAGGGTGGTGGGTTCACATAAGGACTTACAGAACCAGCGCCTAGACTGTTAAGCCTGAATGATCCATTAGCTTTCCTAGGTCTCAGCTTGCATGAGAAGACATGGACTTCTCAGTCTCCATGTACACTGGAGCCAATTCTTAGAATTAATCTCCACATCCATCTATCATGTTTCTATCATCATCAATTTGTCCATCTATCTATCTAATCAGCTACTCATTCTGTTTCACTTGAGAAACCTTTTACTAGTGTAATTTCCAAGTCTTTTCTTGTGAATTGTATCTGATCTCTGTATTTTTCTAAGGATGTGAATTCAGCCTCACTACTGACTTTTTTGTGAGTTGTTATAATCTCAATTTTCTTTTCTTTCACTCTTTCTTTTTATAAATATCTTATTTATTGTTATACTTGCCAATGCTTGAATTTGAGTGGCTGACAAGGAACCCCGGACATCTGAGGAAGGCCTGCTGTTGGGGAGGCCAAAGACAAATCAAACAGGTGAGACCAGAAGCAAAATCACCCTTCCAAAAGATTAGCACCAAGGTTCTCATAGAGATTGAAAAAGGTTATATCACAAACTTAACAAAGGATAAAAATGAAGCAAATAACACATAAAAATAAATAGTAACTAATTAAAAAAAAAAA